>VZUA01020635.1:21446-46601 GCA_013401035.1 Horornis vulcanius | reverse complement strand
GTGTTGGGCCACTTCCAAGGCCGAGGAACAACCCTCATTTACCTAATGACACCAGCCTGGCCTAGAGCAGGGATGTCCTTACTCTGACCCATTTGACAGAGGAAATTTATCAGCTTTGGAGCTTTTCCACTTTAAACAGAGACTTGCTTCAATGCCTCTTGCCAAGACCTGCTCTACGGAGCACACAAAGGAGCACAGTGTCATGGAAATAAATGAGCCACCTCCTTGGAATTCTTCAGCCTGGCAGTCATGCCCTGGCAGGAGCCTTACCTGGCACCTATTTTTGTTAAACAGCAAGTCATAACCCAGAGGCAATGCACTATTGCAAACAGGCATAAGCTATTCATAAGGAACAAAGAAAAGTGAATGCATGGGCAGGCTGTGGAAATCCCATGGAACTTTTACCCGATGAATGACAAGCAGATTGCAAAAACACTAAGATACTTCTGGGAAGTACCTGATCTCATAACTGCTCCATCCCAGGAAATTGCCTCATCACTAGGCAGAGCAGTCATGCTATCTCCAGCTTTTTGCTCTGTGGTTTGATGAGTCTTCCTTTTCTGCTGAAATTGTGACTTCACATCCACAGGTGAGGTGAAGAGCCTCCCTGAGTCAATTCTTTAACTGGAAAAGCCAATTATCCTGCACAGTGGGTGCAAGTTTGAGCTGCCTCAGAAAGGGGAGGAAGCTCACGCTGAACTGATTCTCCTGCTTCCTGGATGAGAGATGGGCACTGACACAACTCTGACGAGAACAGCAAATCCCCCAATATATAAAGAGACAATGCAAGTGCCTGAGGCAACACCATGAATCTTGATTTTGTATAATCCCTTATTTCAAAGTTGTGAGCATGCAATCAACTTGGGACAGCACAGGAATTTTTGGAACATTTTTGTTCTGGTCAACAGCCTTTCCTTAGCTGTTTGCTCTTTCCTGTAGGCTATGGGTAGTAGACCCATTTTGGACATTTGGACCAGGACTTGGAAATGCAGCCCAAGCCCTCAGTTTTTAAAAGTTAGACATGTAGCAGCTCCATGCTCCCATTCTGTTGTTGTCCAAAATGGCATGTGCTGCAAGTAGACCCAGAGGAATCACACAGGTGACTGACAGCTGAGAATTTTCTAACTTTCAAGCACTCAGTTCTCTTTTAATGAGATTCTAAAAACACACCTTGATATGTCTCTAAAAGAAAGTTGAAAGAAGTGTGGAAGTTGTATCACATAGAAATTTCAGAACTTAGTGTGAAATCCCTGATCTCTGAGTTCAATGGCAAAGTATGTGTCACATCTCTGCCTTAAAGCATGGGGTACTAATATTCCTCTCTGAAAAGGTATGTACATTTCCCTACCTAAGTTCAGAGACCGTCAGTGAAATGTCCTGTAATCTTCAGCATGAGCCATATGTCCACTTACTGAATAGTCCCTGCTTGACTTTTGGAATTCGTAACATCTGAAACAGTCAAATGGAACCCTTAATGTATGTATTTTTAAAGTAGCCTTGAATGCACACATTTTTATCTGCTCTTTCTGTAACAATACTGCGCTCCTCAAGGAAAGACTGACAGACTATGGATGCTCACTATGCTCCTAAAATGGGCAGGCTGGGAGAGAGTGAGCTTTTGCAATGCTCAAGAGGAGGCAACAAAACTGGCTGCTCAACTAAGCAGGCTTGTCAACACATTGTCCCCATAATTAGCTGTGCCCTCTGCAACCTATTACGCCAGCTGACCTAAGAAATACCAACATCTCCTCAGACCTGGAAAGTGTTGAGTCCTGATCAAGAAATGGCATGAGCTCACCTTCACAGAGATGGAGCAATCCTCAGTGTGAATGATTCCTCAAGTTTAGTTATCACTCTCCAAAAGCTGGGGTCAGGACTCAGGACTTCATTGATGAAGACATATTAAACCCTGTCCAGCTCAGAGCATACACACTGAGGCTGCTGAAGGCAGAATAACCATACAGTCAGAGCCAAGTCACACTAATATTGTATGGAGCCTATTTGGAGGCTTGGCCTCAATTAGNGGTATGAAACAGGGCAAATGACAGCCAGAAAACGAGACAAAATAATCTCCCTGGTTTGGCAACTCTCTAGAGCATTTAATTTGTGAATGAAGAGCCAGGCACACTTTGAAGCCAAGCTGGGTCCACAGTTTACAGCCAATTGACTTTACATGGCAAAAACAGGTCTTGAGAAGTCATGAAGGAGACCAATGCTTTTCCTGCTCTTAAATGAAGTTTCTATTACAGGAAAGTGACTTTAAAAATACTCATCACTGTTCCAGAAGGGTGGATGCAACAGGTTCCATCAGCATAGTATTTCACCTATTGCATCCACAGGCCCAGAAGAGCTATGATGTGACCCTCCTGCTTCAGGCTTCTGGCCATTAACAGAATGCTTGATTTCATTCCAAGTAAAGGAGAAGGAATGGAAAATTCACAGGAAAAATGATAGAGAGATGTGACCACGTAGCTGCTGAGCTTAGACACAGACAGAAATTTTACTTTAGGCATCTTAATTAGGTAAAGAATAAGGACACAAAAACAGTACCAAAGACCTTCAAAACTGGTGTACAACAACATAGAGGGAATGAGTAGCTGTGTTTACTTTTATAGCCTACACAAACCTATTAATGTATTTCAACTGAGACAGAAGAAAGAAGGCTTGTGTTTTTGTGCAGATACCTTTCACATTTATAACGGTTTAGTTTTTCTTCTTTAAATATTTTCAGTTGTCAGGGGCTCAGCTCAGACGCAAAAGCAGGGGAATGTAAGCACAAAGGTATGCAGATTTTTCCACGAGTAGTGCAGTCTTACTCTTATAACTACATAGTCTGCTTTGGGGAGAATCAAATTTCTAGGAGAGAAAGAAAAATAGATCTAAATGTAGGTAAAATGCAAAGGGAAGATCAGTGTTGGCAAGAATGGTATTTTTCTTCATACTTTAAACTCTGGTTTAAATATAGTGCCTTAAAAAAATCCATTCTCCATTTGCATTAGCAACCATGGTCAAGACTGCTTTGACTATACACATAGCTGCATCTTGTTCACAATCCTGGGAAAAATGCTTCTCTTCTTAAAGGGTAGAAGTTACAAGAAAATCTTAGAAGGCTCTATTAAAATCCTCTCAGCACACTTCAACTAACTTAGTGTTTCTTTCTACACTGAGTTTGTCCCTTCCCCTCATTTTCAAGCTGCAGTTTTGTGCTTTTCTGTGATGCTGTAGCAGCTGCACTCTGGAGCTGCACAGGTGACCCACATTTTGCAAATGCCCTGGGTCTCCTCCTCAGTGGGGTGAGGTAAGGTGCTGTGTTTCTGCACTCCTACCCCTTTGACCTTGTAGGCACCTGAACATGTGGGTTCCTGTAAAAATCCAGAGTCATGACCTGGTCCTGGACTTGCTCTAGCAGTCAGGTAGATACAGTCCCATCTGCTCCTCACAATCAGGAAAGCTGTGATGTGAATAACCTTTTTTTTCCATGGGATGAAATAGTCAACCAACCGTAATGAAAAGCAGAAATGACAGAGTGCTTGAGCAAGAGCTGAGAATTTCAACAACTTGGATTAAAGAAGTATGTGACATCCAACTTGATTCAGTGAAAAAAAAAAAATTAGGTTAATATTAGACAAAGACAAGAAACATCAAAATATAAGTACCCCTTGAAAAGGCCCACTTTGTCCCTCTCATTCATGTTACCCACCCCTCAGCAATCTGCTTTCCTGGTAAGCCCTTTCTGGCACAGCTATTGTGTGAAGGGTGGTTTCTGACCTTGCACTCTGTAATATCCCATTCAAGTTTCAACAGGGGAGAAATATTTCACTGAGGAATTAGCATTTGTTTAACCCACCCTCACAAAACAAAACAAATAACAAACAAATAAAAAAGGAGCAAAGTGTTTCATCAAAATAAGTATAGCAGAATGAAATAATCCCATGACTCAGGGTTGAACCAGAGTGATGATGTAGATGTACTAGTAACTTGAACTTGCATCTGTTCAAATTAAAGGGCAAAACTACTCTAATCTTGTTAGGTCTTGTATATTCTGACAACACCACCTGAATTGGAACAGCAACATAATTTTCCAGTTGCCTCCACACTTTGCTTTCTTGTGGTTAGGTACCTAAAAGTAGTTTTGGCAAAAAGAGAGGGCTGCTTCCAAAAAATCTTGCTCTGCAAATACATTTCTTATTCATGCTTCTAGGCACATAACCTCACCTCCAGGATCATGAACCTTTATGACCATGACCTCTAGCTTAGAAACTACAGTCTATTCCAAAATGAAGATGCTAGGTCTGTCCTGAACTCACCCACAAAAGGTCCTCCACAGATTAATTAATAAATCTTGTCTCTGTCTCTCTTACCCCACCTCAAAAATGCAAAGAGCAAAGCAGCATAGCTTAGTAGAGCTAATAAGGGAATAATGGTAATTACATGGAGCTTTTTCTTTGTCTGTATTATTTTAGCACACGGTCACATTAGTCACCTTCCTCTACTCCATCACCTTCCTTTACTTGCCTCAGTGGCTGCCAGAGCTGCACTCCGCCCTGACAGCAGCTCCTGCCTCTGGTGCAACTTCCAATTGGGAAAGTGTGCATGGTGAACACATTTTAAGTATTACAAAGTATTGAGCCTTCCTGTACCTACTGCTTGTAGAACTTAGCATTAAAAAAGGTCAGGAGAAAGGTTGATTTCTCATTTTAACAGAACTAACATGGAACAAAGATCTCAGAGAAGCTGAAAACTTTCTGTGAGCTTCAACATAAACTACAGAGACCAGCTGCAAAATAACAGTTGGGTTTCAGCTATAAACAGACGGAGTCCTAGAGTGGGTTTATACTTCTATTTTGGTGAAGTTATTTATTCTGTAGGAAAAATGCTCTTTTTTAAGACCCCGAGAAGGCAAAGGGATGAGAGGAGAAAAGGAAGTCCTGCTTATGTTGTTAGAAGAAGCTTCACTTCTAGACTCAGAAATAAACACTATAAAGTAAATGTTTCACAAAGGCACAAATTTGGAAAGTCTTCAAGAAAATAATACCTTTTTTTTAAAAAAAAATAAATCTCACCGCTCTTCCATCAGGATATTTGAAGCTACCTTCCTGCCTTTAAAAGCACACCCTGTCTTTTGTTTCCTGCTGGGTGGGGAAAAAAACCCCTGCAGAGGTACAGAAATTACAGCCCAAGGTAAACAAGAACAGTATGTGTTTCAGTATCTGAATATGGCAGTGAGGTAGATGGAATGAACACTGGATTGAATATAAAGGAGAAGAAGAGATAGATTGCTCAGGTCAAAGACTCTGAAGATTCAGATTAAAAACTGTCCTCTGGGGCCTTAATACAAACTGTGCCTTTTAAATGAATTAATTTTACTCAGTATGTTGTTGCATAAGGGTAAAGCCCATGCTGAAAGAAGGGCAGCTCTAACTGAGAAGCTTCTAAATGAAAACAGATGATATCTGTTATCTTCATCTACTGTAAAACACACAAATACTAAAACATTCTCATGCTATCCTGTTTTGTCCCTCAGAGAAGCCCAGTTTCTTCCATAGCCAAAACTGAAAAGCAGGCTCTTTTGGTTTCTATTAAAAAATCAAGTGGCAAAAACCCCAAAAGATGAGGTATTTGTTTTTTATTCTCAAATTTCTGCAAAACACCAAAGTGGTCTTGAAATCTAATTGAGAGTAACAGGCACCCAAATGGCACCAAAGCAGGAAACATTTCCAGAAGGCCTCAAGCCAGTAGGACCCTGTGAAACCAACACAGCTTCACTGAAGGGACCTACTCAGTCCCTCAAAGATGAGGTTTGGGAGCCAGGTGCCACAGATTCTAAGTCTTAAAACTACATCAGCCACTGATTTGTCATCAATTGGTTTCTCCTCCCACCATAACCTATCCTACAGATATTTGGGTGTTTAATCATTAACTTAGGCTAATATTTAAAATCGAGTCTTGTGTCCCTTCTTCTTCTGCTGATTTTATTCTCTGCATTAATAATGTCTGAAGTGGTTTTTTTCCCTTGTTTAGTATACAATAAATACTATACATAAATATATGTATATGCTGCTAGTTCTGTCACTTATATTATACATTATATCTAATAATTTAATCCCAGAGCATGCTCTACACTCCTGCTTCATGAAATTTGATGCATAAATAAAAATATTTTCTTATTCAGTATTAGCAAGAGAAATAAGTATTAACACAATATAGTAAGAAATTTATTCAAACAAAAAGTACAAATTAAGATCAAATTTGCTAAATCATTTTAGGCCAAATAAACAAGAGCACAAGGGACAACAAGCTAGCTTTGTATGTTCCTCTTGGTGGACTCCAAACCTGTTTGAAAAAAATCAAACCACTGAAATTTTTTAGAAGGCAAATAAGTGACATTTTTGCTGCCTAGCTCATTCAGAGCCTGTTACTGTTGCATTTCAGAAGGATGCAGTTCTCCATCAGTACCTCCAACAGCCAAGCTCTGTGATCTTTGTTATCTATAAGCAGGAACCACTTGGCCAAGAGCAGTGTCACGGGGCACCCACACAGCTGTGCCACTGCTGCTCACAAAGGCGAGGCACCTGCAGGGATTCTGCTGGGAAGGACGGGCCCCAGGGAGCACTGGCACGGACACAGGACCTGCAGTTTGGCCGAGTGACACGGTTTGGGGGAATTTCAAATGTCAGCTTTTATCTCAGCAGGTGAGCTCAAGGTGCATCCTGCTCGACCAGGGAAGTTTGGTAAAGTATCAATATGGGTATTTGAAGCAAAACACTCACAGTTTCCAGGAACCATTGTAAGGATTCTAAAGGGACAGACCTCCAGTATTCTGTTGTTAACTAGCAGGTCATCCTTTCAGAGATTCATACAAAGTGAAATTTCACTGTTTCCATTTTAAGGTCTGCCTGCTTGTTGGTTACTACTCCTAATGCTCAACACCTGGAACCAGGCTGTTAAAATTTAATTTTAACATTAATTAAATTAATTTTAAAGTATATTATACATCCGTGTAACTCTAAATAAGCAGCTTTTTCTTAAGTATATAGTTACACTTATAATTACATTTCAGAAAATATTTTAATAGAATGTAACCAGTATCAATTAAAACATGGCTTTGTTTTCCACAAACAGAATGCTCTGTACATTCAAATTTGAAATGATGAAAATATAAATACACATTTTAAGACCTATGTAAACATTTTAAAAGTTTAATCTGAGGTGATTGATTTGAGAAGACTGGAATCTTTATCAAAGTTGCAGAAGTTACTGAGCAATATTCTCTGTTCACTTGCATATAAATATGTAAATTTGAGATAGGTATTGGTTTTGGAAGAATTATTATGGATCTGATATTATATGAGTCTGAGTAGGGAGTTTAGACTTTATCATCCAGTGTAATGGAAAGGAGTCAGAATAATTTTCTATAGCTGCAAATTCTTATTTTTTCCCATTTAGTTTTTGGCAACTAACAAAATTTATATTAAATAATCCCAAATGTCATTGACATTTTGGTAGAAAGCCAAAGCCTTTTCCTTTGAACATCTTGTGCTCGAGTGTCACATCTGGAAAAATGAATATTTTTGAAGTCTTGCTACATTTCACTTAGGTTGTGATTTTTGATATACAAGAAAATCTAGAGTTGGAAAAATAAAAAATCAAGAAAAATCTAGACAAATTTAGTGCCATGATCTAGTTCAAGTTGGTGCTCAGCAAAAGGTTGGACTCATTCTCAGAGGTCTTTTCCAACCTAATTGGTTCTGTGACTGATTCTGTGAAAAAGATTGCTGAAAGTCACCATGTAACCAAACTTTTAAACCAAGGGCTACAATTTTTCTCTGAATTCAGTCAGAACAAACAAATCTTATAAAAAAGGCTCAGATTTTCTTTGCACTACAAGAATTTGAAGTCTTACAACACTCCCATTGCTTAGGTACCCACAGCAACAGGAATGAAATTGAAAGACTGACAACGTCTGTGTCAGTGGTGATCTCAAGAGAGTTAACCCTGGAAATAAAATTATGAAGAATAAATTTTTTTATATTTTAGTCCATATTTTCTACAGTACCTGTGAGTTTAGATCCCTGATTTGCCATATGCAACACACAGAACTGCTCGGATGGTTTTGTTTTTCAGACAGCATTGAAGACTTCCCCTTTGAAAACCCAGATCCTATGGTGTATTTTAAGAAGACACCACCAATTCTTACTTCAGAAAATTATGCCATGCAATTTTAGCCTATGCCTGCAGCAATGACTTCATTGTGGATTACACATGATCCACATGCAGTTTTCAGTCAAAATACTCAAAGTAAATTGTAAACAGCTATTTTCATGACCAATGCAAGGACAGGGTAATTTCACTGTCTAGGTTTCATTACAGGACCAGTCTCCTCATGCACTCACCTTTCGTCTTTGATCTTTCTATCCAGGATATATAGCAATCAGAGACACTAATACATCTTTGAAGAAGAGACAATACAGTATGCAGGAGCTGTGTCAGGAGAATCCCTTTCTGTTTCCTTTGTGAACTGCCAGATACCCCTCCCATGCCATCGAATAACATTGGTCCAAAGGGAATTTTAATTCCCTGGGGGAAGTGACAGTGTGAAGTAGCTGCTTCTGCAGATTATTCCTATCACAGGCTGCTTGGGGCAGCAATGCCCTGAACCCTATGTGTGAGCCCCACAGGGCTGCTGGCTGCTGTGGGCAAAGCAAGCTCTGTTCTGCTGTACAGCTCCCACTGATGGCCCCTGACATCGCAGATGCAAGGAATAGCCAAGTGCTTCTCGGAAGCAATGCTCCTGCTCCAGGCTGCCTGCCTGAGGAAGGCTTTCTCAGCCTTGCTCCACTATTTAAGTGGATGGACCAAGTGCCCTTGGCACTTACTGGGGAGCTACAAAACATCTGGAGACGTCAGGCCCAAGCCCTGGATTTTTTGGCAGCTGACATTCACCTCCAGGAGGGTAGTCACTGACCTTGACAGCATCCACAGAGCACAGGGCTGAGTGTGCCTCAGCCTCTCCTACCACCCCTCATGTCTGTTTTGCCTTTCTGTCCTCACATCCAACTCTTGTATGCTCATGTCCCTAAAAGTGACAGAGGGACTGTAGAGAGCACAGAAAAAGCAATGGGTGTGTACTTACATGTGCTGCCTTCTCCCAGCTTCAGGCCATCCCTTCCTAAACTTCTGTGAAAGGGGTGTTCAACCACCTCCCTTTCTATTTCCCCCATTTACCAGAGCTGCCCATATTCACTGACACCATTCATGAGTCCAAATAATATAGTCAGACATGTTGGAATATCTTCTAGAGGTGCAGAGAAAAGGAGCTGGAATGAGAAGACTCATATTAAGAAGATAAATATGTTAGAAGTGCCAGTGTTTAAACCTGGCTGAAAAAAATTCAAAACTGAAAACCAGTCTTCTGTAAGTTAAGAAGTTCCTATACGAAAATTATCTATCAACATAAATAGCCTAAGGAATGCTCCTGTAGATTCAAACCCTAAGTTGTCTGCAGGCTTTATGCAGGTGTATCTTCAGGTTTTTTTTTTTTTGGTTTTCTGACTGACTCTTTAATCATGACTAAACCATATTTTTTGATTGATCAGAAGCAGTCATCCCTAGAGGCTGGGAGGCACCGGGCAGGGGTTCTGCTTGTGAGGGAAACCCAAGCTAGATAGCCTAAGCAGGGAATAGCTCACAGGACCAGAGCAAATGCAGCCATACTAAGGTCCATCCCCATTCTTTTCTTTAGATTTTGCTTTATTAATGAAGAATGATGACAGATTAAACATCCTCGTCCAGATTATTTATGAAAGAATGTTTAAACTCACAAAGCAAACAGACTCAAAAAGCCATCTGTAAATACCATCTAACAAAGTAAAATAATCAAGTATCTATGCCAAATAAGTCAGCAAATACATATAATCCTTTCTAAGGAGAAGAAATGGCTTGCCAAAAACATAGTCCCTTTAGGCAAGTTCTACTGCTTCTTACAGACAGGGCCATATTATAAAAAGTGATGACACTGGAAAGACTGAGACAGTGAATTACTTACTTCTGGATATCAGTGACTCAGTGAGGAATGGAAGACCACTTTTTTCTTCAGTGCTAATATTTTCTCCCTCAGCAACATCATATGCCTTTATGGAAAGACTGCTACTGCCCATGTATCCCTTTGCCCTATCTACCACTTATGGCTGCAGCAGTATTAGCATGAGACTGCAGCACGTGAACCAGTGTGCTCAATGGATCATCAGAATTTGTTTGCAAAACAGCCCATTAAGACAAAGCATCACTTTACAAGACGAAGAATCACATGCTTAATTGCCTTCTCTGAACAAGAAGAGGTAATTCCAAATATCTTGCATTGATGACTCCTCTATAGGTAGGTTCAAAAGGAGAAATGAATGTGAGATATTTTCACTACAGGACTACAGAAAGGGGTGACTGCAATCAGAGCTGTTTTCCTTATATGAAAAAATGATTACTCAACCAGTGCTGACTGTTTAAGAAGGAAAAAATTAATTACATGGAACAAATCAGCAATACATTCAGCTGAATATTGCATCACTCCATTAGAGAAGAGTAAAGTTTTTACTATTAATTTCCTAATCATGCAATTTGCCCCTCGAGTACAGAAAACCACTTGCATAGACCATTTAGAGACAGAACCATTTGCCTACAGCTGAGACACTGTAGGAGGTTTATTATGCTTGCATACATCAGACATTTCTAAGACATCATGAAAAGTTGTAGAAATATCCAAAGAGGTCTCTTCTAGGGTGAAGTTAAATTTTATTGCCTGATATTAGAAAGCTGTATTTTCCTCCTGAAGTTCGTGGGATCTAGCAGCAAAATGATTTTCATTTCCAAAGGATGCTAAGGGACTTACATAATTATGTATCCTGCTTAGCTTGCATATAAAATAATTAACCCTAAAATTTAGAAGCCATGCAAATAAAACTAACATCCCAAGGAGCTAGAAAGTTAAAATCTTTGCAAAATTTTGAGCCTGTGCCTCTCTATTGCCTGTTCTAATCAAGGTCTCCTTTAGTAGTCATTAGATCCATTACTCACATGTGAAGAGATGTGCAAGGCAGATGTCAACTATTTCTTAACTTTCTTTCATGGATTCAAGAAAAGCAGAAAATGGAAGTCTGGTACCAAAAATGAGAGGCTCACAGATGAGGCTCCAGGTAGGTCCATGACATCTCCTCATTTCTACATGCAGCCATAGATGAACAATGGTCTTCCTCAGGGTTTTCTAGACAAGCTGCATGTCAGATGTTACAGAAGCTCTGCCTGAACCAACAACCATCTCTTACTACTCAAACACAAAGCACAGACTCCAGAGCTGCTGCTGTTACCAGCCTCAATAGTCGTGTAAACTAATTTTAGGAATCATGCTTCTAAATGAAGATGTATCAGCAAATAATTAAGAGATGGTGGAAGGCAGAAGGAGATAAAGACTTATACCAGTCATGAGAGCTGCCTGGAGGCACAGGTCAGGAGCTTTCTGTGCTTTGTGCACCAGCCAGTTGGCACAAGGACCATAAGAGCGACTGCCAGTGCCAAAAAATGTATCTTGAACTAAGTTGATGTGGTGAGCTGAATCCTGGATGGACACCAGGTGCCCATTAAAGCTGCTCTATCACCCCCCTCCTCAGCTGGGCAGGGGAGAAAAAATACAGCAAATACCTTGCCACAGGGTCACAGCCTGCTTTGAGCATCCACCTACTCTGGCATGGCCTGCTCCATGGGCTGCAGGTGAAGATCTGCTCCACCATGGACCTCCGTGGGCTTCAGGGGCACAACCTGCCTCACCATGGTCTGCAGGGGAACCTCTGCTCTGGTGCCTGGAGCATCTCCTGCCCCTCCTTCTGCACTGACCTTGGTGTCTGCAGAGATGTTTCTCTCATATGTTCTCACTATACTTTTCTCTGGCTGCAATTTGCTTCTGCTTAATAATTTTTTCCCCTCCTTACATGTTGTAACAGAGGCATTACTATTGCCACTGATGGGCTCAGCCTTGCTCTGTGGCAGGTCCAACCTGGGGCCATGTGGCATTGGCTCTATCAGACACAGGGGAGGCTTCTGGCAGCTTCTCAGAGAAGCCTTCCCAGTAGCCCCAAACTGCTACCAAACCCTTGCCAAGCAAACCCAATTCAGTGCAGTTCCTGTCACAAAAGGAAAGAGAAAAGCAGCCAGGGCAGCAGTGGGAGTGTGTCCATGAGTACGGCAGAGACCCTGGGAACAGAGCACAGCAATGCAGCAAGAGAGCTCCCAGCCACAGGAACCCAAAGACCCCTGGCTTCCTGTGGAAAATGATAGCCTGTGACAAACACAAACCCCTGTGGCTAGCAACAATTTCATCAAATGCAGTAGCATGGGAAAAGAAAGCTTAAAAAATAGCATGGCTTTAAAAAGAAATTAACCCAGTAGCTTAATTTGTGTTCATTTACCAGACCAGAATCTTGAAGGCTTGAAAATGTTTGGAGATTACCAAGTATTTGTAAAACTGTTCATGGCTCCTAAAACAGTGATCAATATTAACAAGATTATGAAGTTTAGGATGTCTAAGTGCAATTTCTTTCTTTCTTTAATGCTCTTCTGCCAGTGCATTTTGGTCATGTAGTGAGGAAGTAGAAATAGCATAATTGGGATTACTAAACCAAGTCCAGAGTACAAATAGCAAATAATCTGAAAAAAATGAAGCAAACCATATATACACACCATACAAAAATGACTAATGCCACATACATCTGGAAGAAATTAGAGGTAATTGAAAATAATGAACAAACCAAGCAGGGCCAGCTTTATAGTCTCTATTATTTGTGGTGGCTAGAACTAGCAACAGTCAAAAGATACATCTGTATTTGTATGTTCCATTTTTTAGCTGTCGCTGCAGCTCTATGTAATTAATTCTATCACATCCCCCATCATCCAGACATATTGCCTCATACGTAAAAATAAATTGCTATATTTCTTCTCATCTCTATCCTATCCAAAACACAGATATCTCCTGCATGCAGCATATTATTAAAACTTTGAGGAAGGCAAAAGTTAATAACTGGTTTCTCCACAGGAAAATATTTTATGCTATGAAGGGATTTATTATCTGAAGTCAGGCAGGCTGCAAAGTCTGCTGATGAGAAACAACCCCTCTGCCATATTCAACTGTTTTGACAACTGTTACATACAAGTGATGACAGTCAAAATACCTAGTCTGAATCAAGACAAGATGAATACCTCACATTAAATGCTTTCTTGTACTAACGCCTGTTTTTGCATGTTTTAGCACCAATAGCAGAACAGCATTTGATACAGATGAAAGTAGAATTGCACTTGTAACCTTTACGTGAGTCAGAGATGATTCATAGCTCAAGCTATATCATTCCTATCTGTACTTGCTTATTTTATAATAAACAATGGACCTTTAATATTCTAATTAGCAGGATCCACAGCCTGGGCCACAGCCTGGCCATTCAAGCCTAGGACAGGGCATGAATGAAGAAAACACTGTTGTTGCTGAATAGGGAGGCTGACTAAAAGACACCCCAAAACCCCAGCCAAATCCCCCAGCAGGCCAAACACAGGGATCTCCCCACCTTTCCTGGCTCCCACCCCAAAGCCACTCTGTTTCTCCCAACATCTTTTCTTATTGAGCAGCAAAGTCACGGAACTGGGTCAAGGAGGCAGGTCTGCGACTCCAACGCACGAGTTAAAATCCCTCCACTCAGCAGTGAGACTCACCCGCATGACAACAGCTCTCCAGCATCCCTCCAGAATTTCCTCAAGGACACAGCGGACTAGGGAAAAAACCACCCTGAAGGAAAAAAAATCTCAATGCACAGACATGCTTAGAAAGATATTAATACATCAATAATGCGACAAACAGGCAATAGGCAACCAGACTGGAATTTCTTTGTAGGTAGCTTGCCAACAGTCTATGCAATAGCTTGCATGGAGTGAATACTGAAAAATTGAAAATAAGTTTGTTTTCAAAGGCCAGTAGAAAGCATCTAGTAGTCTTTATGCTTATTCTATCTTAATCTTTACTGTTCTAATGTATTTGCTGTGTAGCATGTTACAGGCAGGTGAAGAACACCATTCTGTTCTCAGATAAACCAACCACGTATTAGCAGTCTGCCAAACTAAAGCTGAGATTTTTGTACTGTGTGGATTTCCTTAAGTCTAGCTTCCAGACTTGGCTAGCAGAATGAATTCTTTTCCTTTGATACAGACCATCAATATCTCATGAATATTACAACATGTCCAAGTCCAAGCAACTGCAGAGTCAAATACTTGCAAGCAAGCGATTACAGTGCAGAGCTATGATGGGATTTGTCTTTCTAAATGCAATCAAAGGATGCCAGTGCACTAAGATGAAATCACACTTAAACTTGAAACATTTCACACAGCTGCTTCCAGAGCAAGGCAGTGACTCTTTTGATTCTAGAAGGCTACCATAACTGGTTAAAAAATATGTAAATTCAGTCTACAAAAGCAAAGCAAGTGAAGAAGAAACAGAAAATTACAGAAGGTGTTTCAATAAAAACACCGCTGGTTTTCAGCTGTTCTCATTTACACATTCTAGATTTACATACAGTTTAGTGGGATTTCTCTATGAAGCTGACAACTCCCATGGCAGCACAGATTCAAAAGAAAGCTTATGCAACCCTAACGTGAATTTCTCAGCCTTGTAGTGTGAAAAGTACCAGTGTTAGATGAACAGCAAAGCACTCTAGCTTTTCTATTACAAAACCTTTCAGGACAGGCTTCAAATCAGTGCATTGCAACTGCATGGCAGATCTGTATTAAAGCCCTCCTGAGGGAATGTTATCTATTTCACTATACTTGAATCTCAAGGAATAAATGGAAGAGCAATATTTCTGCCCTGCCCTGCCTCACAGAGACATGTAGAAGCAGCTCAGTCTCTGTGCCTGTTCTCCTCCTTCCAGCAATCCAGAGCAATGAGCCTTTCCTTGTAATTCAAGCTCTGGACAAGGGTAATCACATTTCACACTTCATGGTTTAAACTGATCACCATATGGATTAGGAAAGAAACTGTGTCTCACTGTATATGAAACTATCACACAAGTTCATAGCTCTGTAAATGGTTTGTTTGCTGTAGGCTCAAGAATTGGGTATTTGCCCCAGAGGGAGATGTGGATGCGTATCTTCTTGCTGCTTTGCTTTTCTAGCTCTGTGTTTCTGTGTTTCTGAAACTTGTCCAGAGTAGAAATTAAGTCAAGTTTCATTGCTCTGAGCTGAGCATACCTTTTAGATATTTAACACATTGCACTTTCAAATACCAATAATGACTTGCTAGGAAATTCCCTTGCTCTGCTAGTTAGAACGCACTGGAAGAATGGCTTTGATCATCTTCAGATGGATTCAGTCCTTGGGGTAGATTTATCATTTCAGATTAAGATTTAACATAGTGTCTATAAAGACCTTTAGCCATTTTGGGGTGTTTTGATTTTGGGGAATTTTAGTTGGCTCAAAAGGGCCCAATTTTGCATTTTAAAGCTGTTTTAGAAAAATCAGAATTTTATAAAGCATTTTCTTTTTCTTGCATAATGCACTTACAGTCTGCCTGTCCAGGTGACTGTCCTTTACAGCTCTGAGAAATCCACAGGGTAAAACAGTTGAGGACCTTAGCAGTTTCCACAGTTTTGGTAGGGAATATAACAGCAGTTTCCAGAGCCTGAATCCCCATTCAAGAGATGTTGTACCTTCAGCAGCAAAGCTTTCTGAAACAGGGTAGGTGACAGCAGTACTTTTTCCCAGTTTCTCCCCACCAACCAAAAAGCAAGCAGAATATGGCAGGAACGTTCATCAGAGGTAGAAAGCAGCAGGGCAGAGAAATGAAAAAAGAAAAGGGCTTTTGGCCCATTTCAAACAGCTCTGGATTCTTCAGTGCTTTGTGTAATCAGCTCTCAAGCAACAGAGCTGCCATTCCTTTGGAGACCATGTCCGACAGGAGTCACTTGGCTTCATACCCTGCAGCTTTGGCCCCTATATCTCACTTTGTTCCCAGCAACTATTGTTCATATCATCTCACTTTGGGAATTCCAAAGACTTTTTCATCACCCCCTATCCAAACAAACAGGCTCTTTCAGCCATCTTTCCCATGGCTGGAGTTTGTTCCCTTTAGGAAGGCTGCACATACATTTCACACAATAGGTGCCATCTCCATGACACCATGTGCTGTCTACACAAGGAAGAGCCACAAGTTTGCCACATAAATCCTACCATGTAATCGATTTTCGTGCCAACATTTCTGGGTCACAGCAAGCAGTCATGCTCTGGGGAGCTTTTCATAACCAAATTACTTCAGATTGCTCTGCTCTGAATAATCTACTCTGACAATGGTTATTATTTATGCTTGGACCGCAAATCAACACTGGAGCCCCACTGATGCCAGATAAATAGGCAGGTAAACACAGCCCCTGACTGAAAGGACTGGCTGCACAGTTTATGTCAACGAGCAGGCAGAGCAGACTCTGAGTTCAGGAAGTACTAGAAGCATGAGGTTGAAGAAAGGCAGAAGCAAACACTGGCCAAAAAGTTAGATCACCACAGGTTAAGGGTTCCTCCCTCCCTCCCCCACCACCTCCCAGAATGATCAGAAGCACAAAACCAAGCAGGACCTTGAATTCACACCACATAATCATGTTCCCAGGCAGAACCAGCTGAGTACACACCACCCCTGACAGATGTCACCTACATGGTTTGAACAGAGAATCTGCAACTTGCCTTTTCCAGCCACTGTAACTTCCAGCAAAGCCATCTTCATGCCCATTTTGGCCACCATGCACCAGAGAACAGAGCATTGCTTTTGTCTTTGCAAACAACTAATGTAGTTTCTTTCAGCCTTACTCTCCTTAAGTTCCACAACCCATATCTTTCCCTTCTCTGTACAGGGCCCCCACTTTTTCTTCTTATTCCTTTCAGGCCTCTCTAGTTGGTTTTAGAGGGAGGAGGATCCCTTTGCATATATTATCACCTCTGTTAGTTTAACCTCGTGGAATAACTGACTATATATTACAGATAGATATAAATACATTACTGAGAAAAAAAGAATATCATCTCACATTTTAAGATCTTTTTCAGCAGAACTGCTGTCTGTTAATTTGTTTCCCACCTTGTGACCAACTGACCGGCTTGTTACAGTGAGAAATTCACGTTTTCCCTGGCCTACATAATCTGTTTTCAAATATTTTTTTTTTCAATTTCTTTCAGTTATTTTGAATCAGAAATTCATTGCCTAGAAACCCTGAGGCCCACTTCTAGCCCAAATATGACTTTATCAAATATACTTTATCATTAACCACTGTTCCATCATCCAAATCATTAGGGAAAATACTGATTTCAGGCATCTCTGATGAATATTTTCATTTGGATGAGGATCCCAGCTAATACTTGAAGAGCACTTCTCTGATCTGCTGTTTGATTAGATCATAATTCCCTAGATTTATCAAGCAAGACAATACCAACAATTAGTTAGAATGTTTGATTAACAAAGGACACATCCACATTTGGCTGTATCATCTTTTAAAGACTGATGTAAACTACTGTGATGTTGAAAGGGGATAATCAAAGTCCTTTTTCCTGCAGAGTTCTCACCAAAAACTTGCAGATTAAAACAACTTCAGCAAGCATGAATTTAGCCAAGCAGAAGAGGAAGTGACAAATATCCCATGTTCCCTCTCAGAGGACACAGCCACCTTTTGCCCTCTCTTCCAAAAACTGATGTCCTAATATCTCTTCCGGAAACCTCTCTGCAGCAAATGGGGTTAGCCATTGGTCATCTGTTTCCACTATTCCCTAGAAAGACAGGTCCCAAGATGCTCTTTATAGGATTATAGAATGGTTTGAATTGAAAGGAATTTTTAAAGATCATCTAGTTCCAAGTCCTCTGCCAAGGGCAGGGACACTTTTCACTAGATGAGGTTGCTCAAATCCCCATCCAACCTGGCCTTGAACACTTCCAATGATGAGGCATCCACAACATCTTGGGGGAACCTATGCTCATGTCTCACCACCCTCATTATAACTGTCATTCTGCAAGAGGACCACAGAGGTTTGATTTGCTGCTTGTAGTGCATCACACAAAACTCTTTTTTTCCCTCCAGTTCAAGGAATTTTGCCTGACAGCCCAGCCCACAGTAACTGCAGAGCAATAATATGCCTGCAGTGCTCACGAGGAGCAAGCCCACCTCGCAGGCAGTCACTGCTCCTTGGCACGCGAGATCCTGCTCCCCTTCCCACATGCACAGCCAGGCTGTGTCCAGTGTTTGTGCTGGGTGGAACAAAACCATTTTTGCTTGCTGCACCCTGCAAAAGGCAGAGTGTAAGCATTGCATTCTCAAGTGTAAAGGCTTAAGGCCTGATCAGATTCAATAAAGCCAGGATCCAAAAAGAACATAAAAAGAATAAGAAAGGAACAGTACCAAAAATACAGTGCAGCTCAAGTTGAAAAACATCAGCTGATAGTGTCCATGATCAACATGGTCTGCACATGCTTGGTTTTATTTCCCATTTACTTCCAAGGGAAATATAATAGCACAATAAAAGCAGAGTTCTAAGAGGTCTGGATCTGAAAGTATTATTTGACTCACACAAAACATTCCACCACCTGAGTCTCACAGAAACTCAAAATCTCCAGATTTCCAGAACTGCTAAGTTAAACTCTTTTGCAGCAATTTTCTGTTTTACTGTTCACAGTTGTACTACTCTCTTCCACAGTCAAGCATGGCATTACAGAAACTATTCCTTGTTGACTCTAATAGCATCATTTCTCATAAACACTCATTGGTGGATCTTTCACTTTGAGGACCAAAGTAAGCATGGTCCTCATTGATTTGAGAAAGCAATTATCTTTGACTGCAAAAGGCATTTAAAGCTGGAAATCAAGAGACACTTGGTCATAACAAAAAATTATAGAACCATGCAGTTTCAAAGAGATTTAAAAACTGCATTAGGCAGTTTTTAAATCTCAGCCCCTGAGATTTTTCCTTTCACTTGTAAACTTCAGTGTTTCATAAATCTTAGGATTCTGCTAAAGCCAAATATTTAACACCATTACATATTACTCCATAAAATAATATGGTGCACATCACTTCCACAGTGTAGGAAATAGACAATAAAGTAGTAACTTGGTCTGCTTGAGAATCTTGAAAGAGAGCACAGCTTTTCCATAGTGAGAAGTGTCAGCAGCAAAACTACCATTTATGCTGTACCATTGCTTCCAGCAGGATTTCCTGCCATTGCAAAATATTCCTGTTTTGGGCATCATCAGGAACAGGCGAGCTCTGTTTGCTAAAGAACAGGCTTTATGCCATTTCAATATTGGCCACCACAGTGTGGAATACCTGAAGTTCAGTCTTGTTGAGCATTATCCCAGCACTGTCACATCCTGCCCTCACACAGTCTATAGGACACTTTGGGGCAGGTTTCTTCCCCTGTAAACACAAGGATGAGACAGACCAGCTGTAAGGAAGACTCAGTGTTGACACTGAACACCAGGCTCATCACCCAGCACTCCACACTGCTGTCACACATGTCACCTGAAAGCAGCCATGGCCAATGTCCATGGCAAGAAGAATTCAGTGCTCTGAAACTGAGCCCTGCAATGTGATGCTTGAGAAACAACTTATGCAATTTAAACAGCACCTCACCTTAGCAGGTCCAGTGAACAACTCCACCATCTACTAATGGGAAAGCAGAAAAACCTGCAAAAATGTGTTACATTCTGTATCTGTGAAATGCAGCTTTATAAAAGCCATGCATGCTTTTGCACCATCTTTTTCATTTTTTACATATTTGCACAACTTTTAAACACTGAGGCAGCCTTTAATATCTACAACTTAATAGCCATCCCACACTCCAAAACAACAATACCCAGGGTGGGAATTTGTACATCTTGACTTCATACTTGTTGCTAGAGGCAGAATTCTTCTCTCCATGCCATGTTGCTTATTGCTCAGACAACTGAGCTCTGTGTTTATAGTACTTTGGGTTTGTAATACCTTTGGGCTTGCATGGAAATGTCAGTGCCTATCACCATTGCTACACTCTACCATCTTCAGTCTCCAAAAGACAGGGCTTTGCTGAGCACATCCCTGTGTGACTATCCTACTAAAAATATTTCCATAAAACTGCTAAAAGAGTAGAGCCTAGCCCAGTACAAAGGTGGAACCTGTGGAACCTCTGCAACCTCCCAAGATGGCTTTCCCTGCCACAAGGGCTCATCTGCATGGATTCTCTGGTGTCTACGCAAGATTGTAATCACCTCTAAGTTCTCTCTGGGGAGCAGCAGTATCTTCTCCATCCTTTCACTGCACTTCATTGACAAAAATTAATCACTTTGCATACCTTCCTCCCATTATCACACCTAAAGTTGGACAATAGATAAAAGGAGCTTTCAGACAGAAAAAGACATGCAGATGCAGCACCAGGTCTGATTAAACAGCTGTGCATCCTTAGAAATCATATTAATTTTTTACTTGCATTAACCCCCTTTTTGCTCCTAGTTTAACTTTCTAAATTTCAGTGTTATTTGACTCTTCGATACAGACTTTCCTATTTCTAGGTACAACATGAGAATCAGCACTTGATTCACACTACTTTGCAATGCCATAACATGTTTAAAAATAACCGGGTACTAAAACATTTCCTTTTACCCAAAGCCTTATAAGCCATTCCTCCTAGTTTTAAAATTAAACTTACATTTCAGACCGAGGCAGTTCTGAGTCACATTTTCAAAATGTGGCACATGAAAAATATGCAACATCGGCTGCAACTGGCTACAGACTGGTGCCAGTTTAAAGTATTTATGCAAGACAGGAATAGACAGAGGGAAATAAATGTCCCAAACCCTACTTAAGAATATGCCCTTTCCCAGACCCTTTGTTTTGCTCAGTCCATAATCATTTTCCAATCTGCTGGAAGCCAGTGGCCCTGCTGCCAGGGAGTGTCTACTGACTCCTTCTAAAGCAAATGTATGCTGGTCAGGGACTTCTTTCCCCCCCTTTGTCTCTCACACTTCATTTTCCCATCACAAACATACTTTGAATCTTTTCTTCTAATGGCTTTTCCATCTGACTCTGGCATCCTCCAGGACCAGTGCAGCACAACAGAAGACCTGAATCTATGTTGCCTTTCCTATGTTTCTGAGGACAATGAGCATATCAAGTATACAAAAAGGTGCCCACAAATGTGATGATTTTTAAGTTCTCGTGTTGCAGGATGCTACCCACTAACACAGGTGGGGAGTTTGGTCTTGTACAGCTTGCCAGGGCAGCACCATTTGGCCTTTTTCTTCCAAGAATCTAAAGCAAGTCAAGCTCAGATGTGATGTTGGGCTGGTTGTGTCTTCTCTGCCTGTTCTGTGTGGTATGAAAACTCCTGGCAAAACACTGTGACTGGAGAGGGGGTGTTATTTCAAGTGAAGAGATTAACAGCCTAAATGAAATAATTAAAACACTAGTGTCCTGAAGGCTGTTTAGCAGTTAGGTAGCTACTTGAATGAAATGCTTTATTGTTGATAAGCCAGTCAAGAACCAGGCTTTGTTCTTGAAAATCATTGTGAAGTTCAAGAGTAATTCAGTCTTAACAAGCAAAAAAGGCTGAAAAATTCACAATTCTAAGACCAATAAAAATCTTTTAGATTCACATTTCTGATTTCAGTCAAGCAAAACCTTGTGGTAAATGTTCTTTCTTTACTTTCAAATCAACCTTAAGATACCCAATGCAGTTTGGGTTGAGTATACTTTTCAACAAACCAAATGAAACACACTACTTTCCCAAAACACAGTTGATTAGGTATAGACATTTCCCTTTCACCAAACAGAGAAAACTAATCACTCTTTTTTTTTTCCAAATAATTTTTTCCAGGATCCACAGTTTCATAGCAGGTGTTTTAGTTTTGATAAAACTGCATTCTCTATTCCACAGAAAATCTTTTCATCAAATTTTTTCCCAACATCTTAAGTTGTAATGCTGGAGAAACCTCTTAAGGAAGTGCCTCAGCCATGGCAGAATCAGTTTCTCCCATAGTGGATACCAGTGTTTGCTGGGAGCTAGAAGCACAGAAATTTCATCTTTAAGCTGTCTGCATGCTCTTGAAAGACAGCTATTGTGTCTGCATCAACACAGCTGCTGTTTGATAATCCAAATCCCTTATTATTATTTCCAAAGGAAAAGCATGCTTCCTTTCTTTCTTCTCATTTCCTTAAAAACAATTTCTTTTTTTTTTTTAGGAAAATCAAAACCATTCCCTGATTTAAGAATTCAAGTCAATTATCCACAAAGTTGTCTGAAATTAACTGTTCTGATGGTGTTCATATTCTATTTTACTGCAGAATAAAGGGGTTTTTGTATGTTGCACAAGTTCTCATTCCCTAAGGCTCATCCTGGAAGCCTCCCCGTCCACATGAGGGGCTGTTCCTCTGTGTCCTGCTCTGGGTTAGGATGATCTGGAGGGCAACTGCTGGATCCCAACTCAGACATTCCCCTCACAAGTGCCACACTTTGGCTGGTGCCACCAACCACCATCAGCCACAGCCTCCAGTTGCCTCAGTGAGACTGGAACTGTGCCAGTTCTTCTAAGAGAAAGCCAGAAGGGTAGATGAGGATATAAACAATGACTACCTTGTAATTAGCAACAACACAATTACACACAAAAAATACTGGGTTTGAAGGGGCTACACGATTGCTTCAGAGAAACCCTTGTGCCAGATGAGCTTACATCCCCAGCTCCAGTGCACCAGGCTTATTCATGTTTTAAATCAGACAGCAAAGAAGCCTCAGTGTTATAAAGGAGCACTGATAACACATCAAACAACTTTCAACCTTGCACAGACACTTCAAACAATTCACCCATGAAACAGCATGTCAAACGCACCTCCTCAGCACAGGTCAGATGCTGAATGGGAGGCACATTCCACCCCATAAACATTTAAGCCACCAGTAATTAACTTATCGAAGGCCAGGAGAGCCCTTTGGTCTGCCAGTGCCTCCTCCAAACAGACAGGCAGCTGGAGTGGGTTTGTTGGTATGCACCAGGCATTTCAGGCACGAATCCCAGCCTTGTCCCAACGCACCCCAGAACGTGGGCACAGGCAGCCGGCAATGAGAGCCTCACAAACCATCTCTAAACACGGGGGCGGTGCTCAGAATCAAAACAGAGGCAGCGTGAACCGTGATAACATCAGTATTACAGAAATCTGGTAACTGCCTGATTCAATCTTACTAAAAAGCCCACAGGGCCTGCAGGAGGGGTTTCATTCCTATAGAACATCTTGCCTGAGCTAGAGGAATAGACTGGCTCTTGTCAAAAGCCACAAGCCTGCTGCATTCCCACTTTTGCACAGGTACTTACTTTCTTGACAATCTCCAAGGGCATGAAAAGATAGAGTTTATCAAAATCCTATACTTTGTCCATGGAAAGGATGTAGAAGAAATAGTCAAATTTGTTAGCCTTGGGTACAGGCCATAAGGGAGTAAAACAAACCACCAATTTAAGGGGATTATGACAGTCTTCAGCTCTCACTCCTTCATTCACCTCAGGACCTCAGTCCAGAGCAGACTCCTGAACTGGTCACACATTTCCAAATTGTAACAGTCACACAGCCAAGTGAAAGCAGTCTCAGCAGACACAGTCACCTTCTCCAAATATCAGCTCAGCGTCATGCAACAGTGAGGTAAAAAAACAGTGCCAGCTGTGAGGAAAAATTGCAGCAAAACTTCCAGGGCAATATCCCTGATCCTGCTGTGGAGCCTGAAATGCCTCAAGCATAACTTGAAATAAGCCTGAACCACCTTCAATTCCAACCAAAGTCATTCACTCTTACAAATATTCAGGTACAAACCTGAGCACCAAAAAACAAATGAACAAAACATCAGTGGTCGGTAGTTATGCTGCCCTTGGACATGCAAATACACTTGATTTTTTCAGAGCTCTTTGCTCTCTGGCTTTCAAAACCATTTGCAAGACAACTGAGAATGTCATTCACATCAAAATTAAAAAGTTTTGTAATGCTTCACATGTTCAGAGGTTTGCCAAGTCTTCAATCCACTCAACACTTATGGGAACCAATATTCCCCTCCATCCTACCACAAAGTATAAATATTCACAGGAAGTCTGAAAGCAAGACTCCTTAACTTTAAAATCCTACTCTTTTCACAGAAAATTTGAATAGAGATAGCAAGAACAGTCCAAAGTAATGTCCCAGGAAGAGTTTTCCTTTTCCCTGTGAACGTTTTATTTTTTCAGTAAAATCCTTTTCTGCAAGGCTCTTACTACGAGAAAACTTCTACCAGCTGTAGTGAAAACAATCCAGGTGGTAGTATATAAACACATGAGGAGACTGCAGCAGGTTTAGAATTACTTTACTAAGAACAGATATCAAGAAGGGCTGTCCTGTTCCCAACATCTTCAAAGAGCATTTTAGATAATTCATGTTTTCATCCCCTCAGCTTGTGAAGCAACTGAGCTTGAAACATAACATGTTCCTAATCAAAGTCTCAGTGGGACCTACTCTCTCTGCCTTTCCTCCATGATTTGCCTCAAGTTGCACTTAATAGAAAAGTTAAACTTTCACTGGGTTTTTTTGCCTTTTTTTTTCTAAGTTGGGTTGGCCTGGGCTTTGTTTTTGTGAGCAGAGAATCATATTCCAAGGATTTTGGCCTGTAATAATTTCTGAAGAGCGAAACCCGCTAAATTAGCAAGAGGATCTAGCTCATCTTGTCCCATCAGCAGTGCCCAAGTAAGCAGTAGGAGCTGTTTAACTACTTACACCTTTTTTCTAACATCTTCTTGGTCCTGATAGCTCCCTGACTGCCTATGACTCCCCCTGGTCCTGCAAGAGTTCTTCCACCTTTTGTTAGTGTCTTGGGTGATGGGATCAAAAAATGTGTATTCTATTTCATCTGTTGAAAGCAGTTGAGGAAATGTGGTTTTTTCTTTATCTCTTGTAACTGCAGGGGGAGGAGGGTGGATGCTTTCTGATAATGGCCCAGCTGTTAAAACCAGGTGGGGCAGTGTTTCTTATCTTTCACCACCATCCTCCCCCCATGGGGATATCTGCTGATAATGGCCCATTAAGGCTCACCAATCACATGACACATTATATCATCCCATTGTGAGATGCTCCA
>VZUA01020635.1:6351-21412 GCA_013401035.1 Horornis vulcanius | reverse complement strand
TGTCAGGTCACATCCCTGACTCTGTCAGGGGTTTTCAGTTTGTTTTTTTTCTGTTTGTTTTGTTTGCTTGTCTTCCTGTACTACAACATTTGTTTTGTTTTTTTTTTTAGTATTCCTAGTAAAGAACTGCTGTTCCTATTCCCAAATCTTTGCCTGAAAGCCCTTGATTGCAAAATTATAATAATTTGGAGGGAAGTGGGGTTACAGTCTCTATTGCAGGGAAAACTCTAGTTTTCCTTGGCAAGACACCTGTCTCTCTAAACCAAGACAGTTAGATTTTAAAAACTGGTTATATATTACTGTGTTATGCAACACATAATTTAATACCTCAATACTTCTCCATTGCTGTCCACCTTACACTCTTCACCTCAGCCCAAACATCAACAGGTTTCATGCCTAACAAAGCACTGAGGTGAACCCTTGTGAATAGGTAAATAAAACCTGCAGTCAGCAGAGGTTTTTGATCTGATACCACTCCTCTCCCAAGAGCTACATTTTATAGGGCACACCTCAAACATATCACTTGACCAATATCAGATACTAAGTTAATATTTATTCCCTAAAACTATGCACATTATTTGGCCAGCTTGTTTTATCTACTTGTATTTTTCAGATGAATTGTTTTTCACAGGAAGGAAGGACTATTTAAATAAAGAAAAATTTTGCAAAAGAGAAGAAAACATGGCATATAGTCTCAGCTCACAAAAATCACTGAACTCTGATTCTCTGACCTATTTGGTTTAATTTCAAGCTGTTTTAGACAACTGTCTTATTCCTGAACTACTTACCACTAAAATCAAGACAAAGTCCATGACTGTTGATGTTGGCACATCCCTCCATTCCCCCCACCTTTCAATACAGTCACAGTTCAGGCTCGATGCTAGAGGGCTGCTGTGTGCCTGCCTTTTTAACTTGAAGGACATGGGGAATCTGTAACTCTGCCAGCAAGCAGACTCATTTGTTATTAACACAACCCATATTTAGCCATGTGTCTCCCAAGGAAAAAACACATACTTTCCTCTTAACAAAGCCCAATCTCTGCACAGCCAAATCCCTCGGGAACCGCTGGATCCCATTTTGCATGGCCAAATAAGGTAAAGCAAGAATTTGAAAAATGCAAACCTGGACTGAAATTGTCCACAGCTTTCAGGAGCCATTTGTTAACCTTTTGTTAAACATCAGAAGGTGCTGCAAGGCCTTTATTTTATCACTTTTTCCTGAATACTTAATTTCCAATGAAGTATTTTGGAACACATGTAAGCTTTAAGGACATGAAGTAGTAGGAGACCATGGCTGACAGCAGCAATAGGAAACAATACTGAAGAAAACAGTGTTAAAGCAGGACCCAAAATAAAAATGGTGCAATTGACTAAGAGATACTGATTGGACATTCTCTGGATTATAGGCAAACATTCTTCTGAAATGCACATGAGAGAGAATCCAGTAGGTTACATAACATACTGCCTGTCTCAAGAGGATTTAAATTCTGGCTTCCCACTGAACTTCACTGCCTTCCTTCTGAAGGAATAGTCAGAGATGTCTGTTTGTCTAATGGAAAAAAATATTACACATTTAAGGCAGAAGAGATAGGATGAATAATTTGTGTCTACATGTAAACACCTTTATAAAGACTTCCTTAAGGAGGGAATGCTGACTTCATTTTCCTCCGTCCATCTTCCACCACAAATGTATCTTGCCCTCCAGCACTCTGCTTCCTGACCTGCCACATCTGAGCAGCAGGCAGGTGTTCCACAGGAACCCAGAGATTCAAGATCCCCATTATCATTGTGCATTGAAACTAAAAGCATCTGGGACATGAGGAAAAGTGAGCAGTTTCCTACCATCCCAGCTGAAAAATGTGTACGCACAAGTTATGTAGCTTTACATACAGCAAGTGCAAAGTAACACCATGTAGATCATGCATGCATGCACCAAATTCAAGGGGGTGTGGGAAGCACAGATTTTTCAGCAGGCTGGAAGTGAAAGCAGAAACTCAGAAGAAATTGTTTTTTGCTATTTGTTCTAACTTAGTCATGAGAAATGATTAGGCATCATGGCCTTGTGTGACTGAGAAGCTGCTCTTGGTTTCCCTGAGAAGTGAAGACATTGTCCTGCCCTGAAGCATTTCATATTTTTGATCATAATCAGTGGTCTTTCATAGGATGATTTTAACGCTAACTCAGCATCTCAGCTGACTACCAATTATTATGGAAGCATCACACTATTTGTTACTCAGCACACTGCTTGCTAGCCTTCTGCAGAGACTGAGGAAATACCTGTATCCATGCAGAACAAGCAATTGAAAGTCACTAGGGAGAAGCAATTATTCCCTTCCAAACCTCTGTGCTCTACAGGAGATTAGCAACTAAAACTGTTAATGTGCTAACTAATCCCTTTAAGCATTGCCATATTAACCGCACTCAGTCTACTTTACCAAATTAAAGGTGAAAAAGCAGCTTTTAACATTCTCTTTCCCAGGAAACAATTCAAACAGAGACATGCCAAAGCGGAAAACCAACAGGTTTAGAAGTGAGAAAGATTCACCTTTTGCATTCAAGGCACAAGGAACACAGGCCAGGTTTAGCCTGGGTGACCACATTCAGACTTCCAAACCTGCAGATCTCACCACACACTTTTGGACCTGAGGTCAAGAATGTGGCCCACAGCAAAGAACAAAACAGCAACATTGATTCAGCAGGACCATCCAGGTTTCAAGTGATGGAATATTGGGCAATCCCAGACAAATGCACAGATTGGAAGAAGCAATCATTGAGAGCAGCCCTGTGGAGAAGGACTTGGGGGTTCTCTTGGACAAAGAACTGGACATGACCCAGCAATGTGCTCTCACAGCCCAGAAAGCCAAACACATCCTGGGCCGCATCCAAAGCAGCCTGTCCAGCAGGTCAAGGGAGAGGATTCTTCCCTTTTGAGACCCCACCTGGGGTAGGAGCATCCAGCTCTGGGGTGCCCAGCACAGGAAGGTCATTGGCCTGTTGGAGCAAATCCAGAGGAGAGTTATGAAGATGATGAGAGGGATGGAGCACCTCTTTTACAGACCCAGAGAGAGCTGGGCCTGTATAGCCTGGAGAAGAGAAGGCCTCAAGGGACACCTCATTGCAGCCTTCAGGTACCCTATGGAGGCCTATAAAAAGGAGGGAGAGGGAGTTTTTATATGGGCATAGTCATGGGACAAAGGGCAATGGCTTAAATTGAAAGAGTGAAGGTTTAGATTAGACATGAAGAAGTTGTTTCCTGTGAGAGCAGCGAGGCACTGGAACAGGCTGCCTAGGGAAGTTTTCCCATCTACTGAAGTGTTCAAGGCCACCTTGGATGGGGTCCTGAGCAACAAGGTCTAGTGGGTGGCATCCCTGCCCATAACACATGTGTTAAAACTAAATTATCTTTAATAATCTTCCATAATCTTCTTAATAATCTAATAATCTTCTATCTTTAATTATCTTCCAACCTGAACCGTTCTATGATTCTATGTTTCTATAGCATAAGAGGACTTTGGAGGTTCCTCCTCTGCAAGTGAATCACACTGCTCATCACACGGGACCACATATAGGACTTCTGCTAGCTATGCCAACACAAGAGCTTTGAAGAACCCAAGAACACATGGATTTTAAGAACCATGACAGGACTTTTAAATTTTTTTTAACAGTCTGAATATCACCCAGAGTTGTAGGACTCAGAGCTAATTTTGCTGCAGATTTCAACCCTGTTCCACTTAGTGTGGGATTAGGAAACCAAGACATAAAAATCCTCCCATCCAGTCCTGAATGATGGAGACACGTCCTTCCTGCCACACTGATGCTGGTATGAAGCAGCAGCACCCTCCCAAGGGCGGCAGAGGTAGGCTCCTTACAGGCCCTCTCCCTGATTCTCAGAGGTTCAGGTCTTGGCCTGCTGCATCCTTACCCAGCAGGGCTGTAGCATGCCAAGTTGGCCAGGACCCAACTCTCCTGCCTGTGGCCAGACTCTCTGGCTCAGCTGCTGACCTGCAGGGAACAGGGCTCCATGCAGAGGGCTGAAAGCTACCTGTGCCAGCTGGCCAATGGCCAAAGCAGCTCCCTTTCCAAACCAAAGCCAGAAAATACTATGAAGGCTCTGACTCCAGCTTGAAACTAAACGTAAAATTATAGAAGCTTCCTCTTACTTTTTCCACAAGGTTTCCAATCGGAAGAAGGTCCTTTAGAGCTCTTCCAGGTAAGCAATCCAGGTAAAATTTGTACCTTTGCCTCTAATGTAGTGGAGATCAGATCAGCAGTGGAAGTAAGATTGACTTAATGTTTTTGTTTAGGTTTTGACTCACAGCAAACCAGGATCAGGACACTTCTTGTGAACTGAAGATCCCAGAGGTGTTAGAAAGCTTTAGTCACCTCATTCTGGAAATATTTGGTTTTTTGTTTTTTATTTTAAAAAAGCTGAGTCTAGCTGAGGAAGACAATCATGCCATAAATACGACTGCACAACATAATCAACAGGATTCCCTATTTGGTTTAACTTGGGATTATAAAAGAAAGACCACATGGAAACACAGATTTTTATATTTAGACTTGGGAGGCAGGAAGATACAAAGGGGATTTGGCTTACCTGGGTATCACATCAGGCTGCAGGTACTCTACAGAGGTGGCCAAGGTTTCCAGCAGAAATGGGCTTTACCGAGTATGAGGTGCTGTTCTGGAAGAAAGCTTGAGGGAGCAGCAAGGGGAGGAAAGCGTCCGAGCAAGAGTCAGGAGGAATATCTTCTGACAGTTGATCACATCTGGAGCCTCTCCAGATACATGCCATTAGCAACCTCCTGGATATCCATAGAAGACTGCCAAGCCAGTTCTTTGACAATTCTCATGCTACCACATCACACACAGCAATCTCCAGGAAAACCACATCAAAACAGAACGAGACTGACACACAAACACAGACACAAAAAACCCCCAACCAAAAAAAAAACCCCAAGCCAATGCTAGTTCTGCTAACTGGAGTAAATGAAATTAAATAGATCTTTTTGTGTAATTATGATCTGTGTGCTTCACTACAAAACAGAACAAAACGCAACTTCATGCTTAAAATTTTCTTTATAAATTCTGTTTTCTTCATCAGGGCGAAGGATTGGAGTGAGGACACATTTTCAAATGCTGTACTGGAAATAGGCCTACACATAGGTTTAAAGTTCAGGGTGTGCTTAAATGACGAGCTTGGGACTTGGACTGCCAAAGCTAATCATTTCTTCCTCAAACTCACACAGGATAATGCTTCATATGCTTGGCCAGGGCCTAGATCACAGTGTCCAAGTGCAGGTCTTAAGTTACCCAGTCAAAGCAAACAGCTTTAGGGTTTGGCTCATGCACTGTCCAGGCTGAACTTCAGCTGTCTTTGCTTGAGGCACACCTCCACTGAACGGCTCCTCAGGCTCAGCACTCAGCCCCACTCACCCTTCATATGTTTGGCCTCCTTCATCCTTGCAGCTGGAGTTTCCAGTCAGTGTCCTGCCTTCCCCCCTGCCTGCCTTCTTGTGCAAATCATCACAGCAACACTCTCCAGACACAAAAGCGTTTGAAAACACCTATCCCTCCACAGGGTTCTAGCCATCCTTCACAAAGCAGCCATGTGGACTTCAGCACAGAAACAACATGGGCCTGTTGGAGCAGATCCAGAGCAGCCATGAAGATGATCTAAGGGCTGGAGCACCTCTCCTGTGAGGATAAGCAAAAAGAGTCGTGGTTGTTCCTCCTGGGACAAGAAAGCTCTGGGGAAGCCTTAGAGTAGCCTTTCACTGCTTAAAGGGCTGTTATCAGTGCTGGGATTGAACTTGATCATCTTAGAGGTCTCTTCCAGCCTTGATGATTATCTGATTATAAGACAGTTAAGGACAAACTTTTTTAGCAGAGCCTGTTGTGATAGTACAAGGGCTGATGGTTTTAAATGAGAAGAAGGCTGATTTAGATTAGCTATAAAGGGCAAGTTTTTTATAATGAGTGCGATAAAGCACTGGAGCAGGTTGCTCAGAAAGATGGTGGATGCCTCATTCTTGGAAACATTCAAGGTTAGGCTAGACAGCCCTCTGAGCAACCTGGTCTGGTTGAGAATGTCCCTGCTTATTCCAGGGGTTTTTGACTAGATGGCCTTTGAAGGTCCCTTCCAACTCACACTATTTTATGATTCAACAAAAGGAAACAATCCCCAGAAAGTAACACTAGCCAAGAGGTATAAAAGATAGCAAAGAAAGAAAATCAGGAAAACACAGGTAACAAAAGAAAAAAGCAAAAAGCAAAACCACACCTAAAAGACTGTTTTGTTTAGTTTCTGAAAGAATGCTTCTGGAAAAAGATCTTTAGCTGTGGTCTTGGAGTACATAATGGCCAGCATCCTATGCATGTACCCAATGAGTGCCCTAGAGCAGAGATTCTCACAGCTGGAAATACAGATAGCTGTTGGGCCTGCAAAGGGGCATGGAGACCACACTCCTGTTCTGAGTTTGGGAATTCAAAGCTCTGTGACAAGGGAAAATATGGGTAAAAGCTGGTCCAAGAAGTTTGGGAATCAGTGCTGCAGCTTGAAGCCATGCTCATTCTGAGCAGAAAAAAGGCATGCTTCAGTTTGCAGAGCTTCCTAGATGAATTGCAATTTTGTACACCAGTTTATAGGCAGAGNAGGTGTTCTGCCTTCACCTGAGACTTGGTATTTCAGAGGAAGGTAAATTACTTCCCTGTAAGAAAAATAATGTCCTACATTTTGGAAAATGTTTCATTGTAAGCATTTCTTCCTACTGTTCCAGATAAAATTAGTCCTGAATCATAAGCTTTTAACCTGCATATTGAGTCCTTACTAGAGTCACATTCATGCCAGTCCATACATTTTGCTGAAATTTATCCTTAGTTGCACTCTCATTATACTTTTTTCTTATTTTTTTTTTTTTTTGTTTCCACCCTCCCACTTGTTCTTCCTCCTCCCTAGTTTTTATACTCACAGTAAGCCAAGCATCAAATGATTTCAATGTGTGGTTACGCTCAGAGAGGGCAGAGACCCTGATGAAGCACATAGGGTGGGGAATCCATGATTGTCACCATTTCTCTTCCCTGTGACTCAGTTGCAAGGTATTTCAACAAGACAAATGAACTACTTCTAATTCACAGAAATTTTTAAATGAAAAAGCTGTTAAGAATCAAAATAAGAATTTTCACAGTTGGCTGCAAAGATTAAAGAAAGTAGTTCTTTACTGGTTACCTGAATCTATTTTACAAAGACATCTGAAAGGCATTTTATCAGCTGCTGAGCAGTATTTACTTATGAAACTGTTCTAATTGCTTTGGAATGTGCACCCTTACTGCTGGAACAGCTCAGCCCTGCTAACACTGAGCAAAGTAATACTGGCTCATAGGACATGGTCACTTTTATACAGCATTCATTCTTCCTTCTCAAGGTAAACAGCATGACATTTGAAAAGGAAAAGCAGCAAATACCTCACAATGACTTTTGCAGAGCTGCTCAACATGTTTACAAAATCATCAACTCATCAGCAAAATAAATCATTGCCATAACTGAAATCATCACAAATCAGTAATTTAGAACTAAACCCATCTTGCAGCTGGAAATTGCATGAGCCAAAACTTATTCCTGGTGCCCAGCAAATAAGTGCTGGAGTCAATATGCAGTATGGAAGAAGTAGAGTGTCCTGGCCAGAAGTAAGCCCTTATATTAGCTTGCAGTCTTGCTCTCTCTTGGTAGATCAGCAGTGGAGGTCTTGGTAGAGCAAAGAAAATTTACTCAATCTCGCCTNAAAAAAAAAAAAAAAAAATTAAAAAAAAATTGGTTATAGCTGTATCTGTCTTTAAAACAAAGCAATCCCAAAGACTGAGTCACAACCTGGAAAGTGCAGTGATTTGAACAGCACTTTCTCTTTGTCTGTCTGTATCACAAAATCCCCATGTACTTTACACAGCAAAGTTGGAAAAGCACAAAATAATTGTTATTATGCATGTTAATGTATAAAACATGGAAAATAAAGAACAGTAAAGGACAAATAATCCCAATCCTCCTAGCACTGATAAAAAAGTGAACTGCTATATGTAAGAAACAGCCAAGTCAGTCCCATTGGCCTGGGCCAAACTTTATAAACAGACTTGTAACTTCATATGCTTTGAGTTAGTTTCATAGGAGGCAGGAATGTCACATGCCTACACCCCCCGCTTCAAGCCTGAGTTAACAGAATCCTTGGATAAAGCAGCTTCAGACAAAACCAGGCCAAGCTTGGAGATAAAGAGCCCTGGTGGCTGCTCAGAGCCCAGGGCCAGGCCTTGACAATCAGATCTTGGAGAAGGAAGGCTGAAGGTAAGACAGGGTTAGAGGCTCTCAGCTGAGAGGTCTCATCTCATTTCTGACTCATTCAACAAGAAACTTTCTTGAGTTTTCTGCGTGACATCCCATCCAGGTCTTCTCCTGCTCTGTGAAGGCATCATTTGCAGTCCTCTCTCATCTCTTCTCCAGATATGAACTATTCACGCAGCCCTCAACAGCTGCTGCCCTTTTCCCCTCCTGCTGTCAGTCACAGCCTGCCTCTGCTGCTCCACTCTTGCTCTCGCATCACCAGGGAAAGAGTTAATACCTCTTAATTTCCTCCTTTCCCCTGCCTTCCCTCAGCTATTCACAGTTCACATTTCCCTTTGTTTTGCTTCCTACAGCAAATTATTTTTTTTAAACAGCTGGTTTGTTTTTTAATTGGAAATTTTTTTTGGCCTTAAGGCAGCATGAACCTCTCCTTGTTTTCTCCTGCTGAGAAGCGACCTGACCTAGAGGTGAGAGCATTGAGGCTGCCAAAGTGATCTCCCTGCACGACCTTTTTAATCCTTGGCCTCCATTGCTTCAGTCAACACCACAAGTGCCTTCTAGTATGACAATCACCATTTGTTGCTTAGGAATTAAACATTGACTAAACACATCATTCTGCATAGGCCATTGAACTGGAAGAATGTTTAGTGAGCTCAGCAGCTAAAGCTTTATTAACCATCTCTGGTGACCTTCTCCTTTGCCTTCTCGAAGGCAAAGGCATTGCCAGGGCTCAAAGACTTCCCAAAGTGCACCTTCTATAGCCCACAATGCTTTTAAAGCTCTAACACCTCCACATAACAGTGTCTGCCAGCACATAAACGCTAACTTTTCATCCCATCACAGCATTAAGTTTTTTGTTCCACACTTCATGGCATTCCCAGCTCTCTCCAAACCAGTTTAGCACCACCCACAGCACATCTACGGCTCCTTCTGCCACACCAGAGAGTTTAAGTGCTGCACTCCAAGCTGAAAGAAAGATTAGTTTCCTTCCTCAAGCATGTCTTCAACGTTTAACAGTTCTCTGGAGCATAGGTCAGCTAAGGGTGTGTTGAAACAGAACAACTAACAGACAGGACAGCAAATGGAGTTTTACAAACATCAGCAAATAACAATAACAGGAGTCCAAAATACCCCTGGGGGAGGATGCTCCCTCTCCAGATATCAAAATCACAAAGAAGTGTGTCATGGGGTAATGAACAGAAGACATGTTAAGGTACTAGCTTCTCACTCTGGCACTTTAAAATAAGCAAAGAGAAATGTGAAATGAGAATTCCTTGCATTTTCTGAATTCTCCTCTTCCTTAACTTGGCACACACAAAAGAGAAAAGCATGGGAGAGAAGAGCCCACATTTCCCTCAGACTCAATGCTATTTATACATCCTGCTCCCATCAGATCAGGAGGAAAAACTTGGACAAGTATTAGGTGGTCTTTTGTGGTTGTTTTTCAATAAATACCACTGAAGTAAGAGAGCTGTTCTACCACCTTACCAGAACTGGACCCTGTTCCACTTGGTGGCATCTTGCCAATGCTAATAATTTAGTAGGATGGTTACGTGTTTTGAAAATAAAAAGCAGTTAGCTTTCAATACTATTCCTAGACCAATCAGATCTGGAAAGAACCCAATTAGTCCAAATATTGTTTCAGCTTGGAGGCAGAAAGCCATACCTCACTGAACTCTGTTGTAGGACACAGTTACATGTGCCAGCTACCTTTGAGTGATGAAACAATCTGCACCAGCATTAATGATGAGACTTGGACAGAGCGGATTGACTCTGATAGACAGGAATGAGACAGAGGTCTAAGTAGGAGCTTGAGATAGGCCAGCAGGTAGAGTCTGCTCGTTCTTCTCCTGTCCTACCACATTCAGGAGTCTTAAAGAAAAGAAGAATAAGGTGTGGTGCTCTTAAATGTTGAAGACAATCTCAAAACATGCTTGAGCTAAGTTTGACCCTGGAGGTCTGAATTCCCCAGGGAGGCGTGTCACAGGAAGAGCCAGGTGAGACAGCACCCTGGCATTTCACAGAGGCTGTTCTTGAGTCTGTACGTGGGAGTTTGGTTTCGGTCTGCTCAGACTAGTGCCTGTGTCAGGCTATGGATTTGCAGTCCTCAGCACTGGAGCAGGAGTGTTCCTCAGGCTTTAATGAATGTAGTGCAACACCTCTGTCACCTCAGCAGGTATAATGATCACCACTGTCATTTGCAGCACACAAGAAGGCAGTGGCTATTTTCTTCTAAACAAACATAATAACACAGGTTCTTCAGTTTGCCACTTCCAAAACTTTTTGTATTTTGGAAAGGCTTGAGACGCATGAAAGAAATCCTGCCTATCCATTCCACAGGCACAAAGGGTGTGTGACAACCATACCGGCCCCCAAAGCAAGGTCCCAGGAACAGGACAGGGCAAGTGAACATCAACAACAACAGGACACACATGGTAGGCACCTGGGACACACTGGTGAGCCTGGGCATCTGCCAGCCCATGCCCCCCAAGGAGCAGGGGGGCAGCAGCACAGACCTGTCTACTAAATATTGCATTTCAGTAGGTATAAGGGCAGTAGAAAACTTGAGAAGAAAAATCCTTCTCAAAGTGCCCTAACCAACCACTCACAGGTAGTGGGGCACGAAAACAAGGATTTCACACTGATTGCTTGTTAGCTGTCCAATGCTCTCTGGAAGCTTGATTTTCAGCTGTTTTCCTCAGTCTCTGCTAAAAACCTGGCTCTAACAGCCTCTTCTGTTTGAAGAGACACAGGATTGTAACAGAGAAGAGAACAAAGTCAAAGGCCAAGTCTCTCATTTCAATTTTGGGTAAACAGAATTGCAATATAATCCTGATCTTGAGAAGCCAGTTCCCTGGTACATTTATTAATGCTGCCTACATTATCCTTCAGCTTTGGAAAGGGGACAAACTTAGCCTTAAGACAGGAGGAAGGAACATGTGGAAGGGCAATTAAGCTAAAGAGTTCTTGTTCTTGGTGATAAATGCAAGAAGACAAGATTGTAATTTGTTTGTTGCCATAAACAAGCAAATTTTTTTAGTAGCTTAGTTTTTAGTAAATCTTTCCAGGAGATGACGGTCAAATAACCATCTGAGAAAGCAATCTCCTTTGTGAACAAAATCTAGGTGATATGAAGATCATAGAATGGCTTGGGGTAGAAGGGACCTTAAAGCATATTTAGTTCAGTCCCCCTGCCACAGGCAGGGACACATTCTACTAGACCAGGTTGCTCAAAGCCTCATTGAATCTGGCCCTGAACACTTCCAGAGGTGGGCTAGCCACAGCTTCCCTGGGGAGCCAGANTTAGGTGGTCTTTTGTGGTTGTTTTTCAATAAATACCACTGAAGTAAGAGAGCTGTTCTACCACCTTACCAGAACTGGACCCTGTTCCACTTGGTGGCATCTTGCCAATGCTAATAATTTAGTAGGATGGTTACGTGTTTTGAAAATAAAAAGCAGTTAGCTTTCAATACTATTCCTAGACCAATCAGATCTGGAAAGAACCCAATTAGTCCAAATATTGTTTCAGCTTGGAGGCAGAACGCCATACCTCACTGAACTCTGTTGTAGGACACAGTTACATGTGCCAGCTACCTTTGAGTGATGAAACAATCTGCACCAGCATTAATGATGAGACTTGGACAGAGCGGATTGACTCTGATAGACAGGAATGAGACAGAGGTCTAAGTAGGAGCTTGAGATAGGCCAGCAGGTAGAGTCTGCTCGTTCTTCTCCTGTCCTACCACATTCAGGAGTCTTAAAGAAAAGAAGAATAAGGTGTGGTGCTCTTAAATGTTGAAGACAATCTCAAAACATGCTTGAGCTAAGTTTGACCCTGGAGGTCTGAATTCCCCAGGGAGGCGTGTCACAGGAAGAGCCAGGTGAGACAGCACCCTGGCATTTCACAGAGGCTGTTCTTGAGTCTGTACGTGGGAGTTTGGTTTCGGTCTGCTCAGACTAGTGCCTGTGTCAGGCTATGGATTTGCAGTCCTCAGCACTGGAGCAGGAGTGTTCCTCAGGCTTTAATGAATGTAGTGCAACACCTCTGTCACCTCAGCAGGTATAATGATCACCACTGTCATTTGCAGCACACAAGAAGGCAGTGGCTATTTTCTTCTAAACAAACATAATAACACAGGTTCTTCAGTTTGCCACTTCCAAAACTTTTTGTATTTTGGAAAGGCTTGAGACGCATGAAAGAAATCCTGCCTATCCATTCCACAGGCACAAAGGGTGTGTGACAACCATACCGGCCCCCAAAGCAAGGTCCCAGGAACAGGACAGGGCAAGTGAACATCAACAACAACAGGACACACATGGTAGGCACCTGGGACACACTGGTGAGCCTGGGCATCTGCCAGCCCATGCCCCCCAAGGAGCAGGGGGGCAGCAGCACAGACCTGTCTACTAAATATTGCATTTCAGTAGGTATAAGGGCAGTAGAAAACTTGAGAAGAAAAATCCTTCTCAAAGTGCCCTAACCAACCACTCACAGGTAGTGGGGCACGAAAACAAGGATTTCACACTGATTGCTTGTTAGCTGTCCAATGCTCTCTGGAAGCTTGATTTTCAGCTGTTTTCCTCAGTCTCTGCTAAAAACCTGGCTCTAACAGCCTCTTCTGTTTGAAGAGACACAGGATTGTAACAGAGAAGAGAACAAAGTCAAAGGCCAAGTCTCTCATTTCAATTTTGGGTAAACAGAATTGCAATATAATCCTGATCTTGAGAAGCCAGTTCCCTGGTACATTTATTAATGCTGCCTACATTATCCTTCAGCTTTGGAAAGGGGACAAACTTAGCCTTAAGACAGGAGGAAGGAACATGTGGAAGGGCAATTAAGCTAAAGAGTTCTTGTTCTTGGTGATAAATGCAAGAAGACAAGATTGTAATTTGTTTGTTGCCATAAACAAGCAAATTTTTTTAGTAGCTTAGTTTTTAGTAAATCTTTCCAGGAGATGACGGTCAAATAACCATCTGAGAAAGCAATCTCCTTTGTGAACAAAATCTAGGTGATATGAAGATCATAGAATGGCTTGGGGTAGAAGGGACCTTAAAGCATATTTAGTTCAGTCCCCCTGCCACAGGCAGGGACACATTCTACTAGACCAGGTTGCTCAAAGCCTCATTGAATCTGGCCCTGAACACTTCCAGAGGTGGGCTAGCCACAGCTTCCCTGGGGAGCCAGAGCCTCACCACCCCTCACAGTAAAGAATTTCTTCCTAGCGTCTAATGTAAACCTACTGGCAGTTTCAAGTCATTCCCCCCTTGTCCTGTCACTACATGTTCTTGTAGAAAGTCTGTTTCCATCTTTCTTGTAGATTCCCTTCAAGTACCAGAAGACCACAACTAGGTCACCCCAAGCATCCTCCTTTCCAGGCTGAACAATCCCAATTCTCTTCCCCAATTTGGCATCAAAGCTTTTTCCAGAACGAGTACTGTGTAAACAAGCAGTTACTTGGTAGGAATTTCTAGGATCCTCCAAATTCTATAGACTCTGCTAGTGCAAACTCTTTCTGCAGCAGCCTTGCTCTTCCTTTGTGGACATATTTCAGGAAACCTACACTGAGTTTTGGATTCATTTTGGATCTTAAAGGCTGGAAGGATACATCTGGCTTCAAGTGTTTTTGCCAGCATTGTGCATGCCTGCAGTACCATGCCCAGCAGATGGGGAAAACCAGCCTTGAGAAACACCAGTTCATCTCTCCCTGTATGTGGTTGTGGTGTGCAGCAAAGGAGTCAGCCTGGTGAGAGAGTCTGTGTCATTGATCCTCAGACAACCCTGTTACTAAGGGAAATTCTCAAGACAGGTTGACAGAGAGCCAGGAGGGGATTATCTTTGCAATACACACTTCTTTATTTCCTGTTTTGGCAATGACCAAAGCATGTTTTCCAGCACTATCTGCTATCCCCCAGGATGAGTTGGCTGCTCCTAATGCTTCAGAGTTCAAGTCATGATTCTTCAAGAAAAGCAGAAATAGAGAAAAAGAAACAAAAGTGTTGGCATTGAAGATATTTAGGCTGAAATACTAGCAATTGTTATTTTTCTCAGGAGAAAGGCCTGGCACGTATTTTCTTTGCTGCCAGTGTAGCCTTTCAAAAAAACCAATCAAATCAAATTCAGCATATTTGCAAATGCAGAACTGCATTTAACATACCAAATGAACTTTGTATTGGATGTGGTTCAAAGACTGAACTTGGTGTAATAATTTGTTCTGTCTCAAAAAAAAGCATTCCAAACCAAGAGCTTTATTTTCTGTTCCAAAGGGCAAGTTACAGCACTATCACTGCTGCATACCTTTCCTCCTCCCTTTCCACTGCTCCAGCCTCTCTGGATGGTTTTTGTTTTTCTTGCATTTGTGACTTTTTCTTGCATTCGTGATAGTTTTTGCAATTTCAAGCTAGAAGAAAACCCAGGAATACCAAAACCCAACCCTTTGCTCAGCTGCTATGAACAAAATGAATAGTGACTGTTCAGTAAAAAAATTTAAAAAATGTATTTTTGCCACCTTTAATTTTCATTTACACAGACCTCACCAAATAAACATGTTCTCCACCCAATCTGCCAAAGGATGACTTTGATGTAGGGAGAAAAACCTCCTAGGCTGTGTTTTATTTTCCCTTAGAGAGTATTTGCAAGAAGCAACACAATAGAAATAACTCGGTTCTCAATTTCTTCTGTATTTTGCATTCACAAATATAGAGTCCAAGAGGAATTTTGTATTAGAGTTGCAAA
>VZUA01020633.1:3826-17107 GCA_013401035.1 Horornis vulcanius | reverse complement strand
AGAATATCAGAGCAAAATACTTACAGTCCTGCAGGTGCTTCCTGGTGACTCCATACAAATACGAATTCTGCAGTGTAAGTAAACCACAGAGTTGTTGACAAAGGAAAAGATTTTCATCTTAAACTGAGCTTTGCTTGAATTCCCATTTTCCAGCAGCATGGTGTAAGTATTTGGGATGGGACAGCTGAAAAGGGAGACAGAAACCACACAGAGCAGCTAAGGCTAGAGAAGACAGGTTGTGGTTACAGCACAGAACTTGGGTTTTCAGGTTTTCCTTCCTTTAGGAAGTCACAGCCAGACCCTTCATGAAGCAGCTCTGGCAGTGCAGTGGTGATTAGGGGCTGCTTTAATCTCACAGTAAGCAAGTGGAATAGGAGATGTGAGAAGTGGCTGGAGAGTTGGAGAAGAAGGGAAAGAGTAACAGAAAGAAGGATTTAAACTTGGCTTCACCAAACCCAAATTGAAAAAAAACATCAAATTTAAAGGACAAGATTTTGTTACTCAGCAAAATGTTATTCTGTATTTTAAGGTGGCAGGTGAGCCTAAGAAATATGACATTGGGGTGAGATCAGGGATCCAGACAGGAACAAACCTCCTCTTTCACCAGAGGCTGCTTTAATATCATGTGAGAGGAATTAAATAACCTATTTCTTCATTGACAAGAGGCACACAAGCTCTTGATAAAGCTGACACTACAGAGAAACCTCTGAACCATGAAGAAGGAGATAAAGCACCCACTTCTCAAATGCTCTTTCACTACTGACTGCCAAAATCACCTTCAAGTGATTTCTTCAGGTTAAAAGCACAATTCCCTCACAAAACTGTAAGGAAGACAACCAAACTCTAAAAACTTCCACATGGCCCTTTGAAATCCCTTTTCATTTCTACCTTTCTTGTTCAAAGAAGGTGTAACCAGGCCAAACAGAAAGGGACTGGACAGGTGAATGATGAGAACACATGTAAAAGGCATTTAAAATACAACACATTCTTAGTCAGTACCACTGTAAGACCGAAGGAATGGCTCATGGTATTTGCAAATGGCATTGCTGTACCTGTTGCTGATAAAAACAAATGACAGGGGATCCACTGAATTATTGGTTGGAGTGGCCCAGCAGTCAGTGAGAACCACCTTGAGCTTGCTGTCTGCCCTCTGCATCCCCACTTCGATCAGCACGTCCTCACTGGCAGAGATGCTGAAATTCTTGGGGACTGGGGAGTTTCCAATAAACAGCTGCATTTCTGTTCTGAAGTGTCCAGATCCATGCAAGTCCTCAAAGATGGTGTAAAGTCTGAAAAATCAATTAGCCTTCTTTAAAGACCACAAATTTGAGTATAAGTTTCTGCAAGTCTCAAACCAGTGCCTGTTTTCCCAAGTATTTAAACAGTGGAGGGTTATCTGCAGTCCAGGATGGCAGGACACTGTTCAAAAGGAAAGGTGAAAATATATCAAGTTTTCAGCTGGGAAGGCAGAGAGCATGGAAACACAAGTGGGAAAATCCAAAGTGTGGTCTCAGCTATTCAAACAGGCTAGAAAGAAATACCTGAGTGGAGCAGAAGGGGAGCAAGACTATGAGGTCTCTGAAAGTTCAAAATAAGGACAGTAAAAGCTTAGAGCAGAAGAGAAGAGCCAAAAAAAATAAGACAGGGAAAATATGAACAGAAAGTGAAAGGCATGAGAAAATTACAGAGCTCAAAGAAAAGTGGCCTGACAAAGACTTTGCTGAGGAATAGAAAGGAAAACACAATCTCTGGACAGGGCTAGGAAACAGAAACTGGATTTGGTGCCAATAGTTTAAGCACGATGATAGAGAAGAGAGGAGGTGCACTGGCATGAAGGGAGGACACTCCCCATGAGAGAAGGGCTTGTGCTGTCACATTTTCTGTCAGCACAGCCTTGATTTTCTGAGAAGTGTGGCTCTGATTCCATCTCACTTGAAGGTGGGNAAAAAAGAAAAAAAAAAAGTATTTGCATGATGTATCTTTTGGTTTTTCAAGTTGAACAAATAAGGATTTGGGGAGGGTGGTGTGTTAAAAAGTGCCATTCTCAGAAGCCACATAGCAATCTGCAGCCTCACATCAGGTGGAAAGATATATGACTGATATGTTCCAAAAGCAGGAAAATGCTGTTATTGCTACAAGGGATTGCCCAGGAAGGCAATGAGGAGTCAGGAATTCTGACTTCTGAAGCAGCAGTTCCCAAAGGTTTCTTTTCACCTGTAATTTAGCCAGGTAAAGGCTAAGCTTGTTGGATCTATTGGCACATTAATTGGAGTAGGAGAGAAGCACAAGGATCTCCTTGATGCCTTGGAGGGGCTACCTAGAACAGAGGCTAGACAGTTAGGGAATAAAGTGGATATTTATTAAAGGCCTTTAACAGATACACCTTCAGCAGTGCAAGAGCCTGGCAGAGGCTACACCCAAGATGGACAATGCTCACAAGTTTTTCAGACAGATAAAAGTTTGGTCTATTTGTATATCAGAGGTTAATTTTCCAATTACAGCTTCAGGTAATGAAGTCACATTCCCCTGGTTTGCTTCCCCCAATTTACTTTTGTTTATATTCTTCAGGCCTGAGGCTGTGATGATGACCTTGGTTCTCAGGCCTGGAAGGATTGTTTTGTCTGACCAAACTGTAAAAAGAGCTTACTAACATTCTATATGGAGTTCAGAGTTATACACTAATGCAGTGCAGGATCTGAAAAATGTAAAAGCTAAAACTTAAGGCACCACTCTGAGCCCAGGACTCCCAGTGCTGTCACTGGATACAACTACAGCCCCTGGGGGTTTTCCCAACACAGCAGCACTCAGCCACACAGCAGAATTTCAAAGCAGAGAGAGTTGTTCCTCACCCTTCTGCAGTGTACCCAGAGGAAGTCAAGACATCATTTTGAAACACACAGTGGATGGGGCTGGCAATGTTCAAGTGGTGGATTATTCCCTGAGCAGAAACATCATTCCGAAGGGTGGTTCTCACCACGGTAGTAGTCATGTTCTGCAGCACAGAAAGGAGAAAGCACATCAGTATTTCCAGGGTTGTACCAGAGCTTTCCAGCTTGCATGTTCCCTGTTCTCCTGACAGCAAAAATCAAACAGATTAAACCTCCAGTATCTTTGTTGCTGTACAGGGAGGCAAAGAAAATACACCAGTCTTCCTCCTTTTCCTTTTTGTCATATCATAGAATCATAGAATCACAGAACAGCTTTGGCTGGAAGGGATCTTAAAAATCATTAAGTTCAAGCCCCCTGCCATGGGCAAGGACACCTTCCACTAGACCAGGTTGCCCAGAGCCCCATCCAGCCTGGTCTTGAACACTTCCAGGGATGGGGCAATGATCATTCCTTAGCAATGGTCACTGCTCCAGAAGGGAGCTTCTGTGCTTTGGTATGGCCTGAACACAGCCATTGATTTGGGATACAAAGAGAGGTATCACTCTTTGTCCCCACTACTGGTAACTATTGAAGTATTGATCAGCATGAGATGATGAAATTACTTTTAAGAAAAGGCAGCTGCAAAGGGAACCCAGAAGAGGCATGGGAAGTGACTCTCAGTTTGGAGAGGCCCTTGAGTTTTGCTGCCTGACCTCAAAGATTCCCCTTCTCTTTGGTGCTTCTCATCGCACACTGAGAGGTAACTTTCCATCACAGGAGGGGGATTTCTTTCTCCGAAAGAAGTTCAGCAACTAAGAGACTGTGCACCTAGCTAAGGATCTGCCACTGCCTCTCCCCTCCTGAAAGAGAAATAAAATGCACCAGAGCTTGTTGGCATCCCCTTGATCAGAGGACTTACGGTCTCAACTTGGGTGCCACAGTCGCTCCAGCCCGCCTGCAGCACAACGTGGGTGCCATTGCTGGAGCTCACATTGCAGCCAGGCTCCCCCAGGAACAGGGAACTCTCTGGGATGGACTCCTGCTGCAAGAATCTCTTCTGGATGGCAAGGATGATCCTCTCAATTTCACAAAACACACTCACTGCGTCTTTAATGGAAACCTCTTGGGTGGGTTTGACAAGGGGGGCTGGAGATGCTCGAGGAGAAACATCAGGAGTTGCCATGGGATCCCTGGTGAGAGGAGTCAGCACCGTGCTGGGGATCATGGTGTCCTCCAGAGCTTGGTGCTCAGCAGGAGAGAAGTCCAGTGAAGCAGGGGAAGAAACGTGAGCTGAAGTTTGCAAAGATGTCACAGGTAAAATTGTGCTGTGCCCAGGTTTCTCATCCGTCACTGTTGCCTTCTGGCTGAAGGGAAGTGCTGAGGAGTGCCAAAAATAAAGATACTGCTGTAATTTACATGCTCAGTTTGGTCTCATCAGGCAAAAGCAAACTCTTAGGAGGAAATTCACAGTTACTGGCAGGAAACCAGCTTCTTCTGTTCTTTTAACCTGCTCTACTTACTGCCAAAGCTGGGACTTTTTTAGAAAGGAGCCCATGAGACACATAAAGTGCCCATCAGTAAAGCTGAAGTGCTTTATTTCCTGGCAGCTGCAATAATTAGTGTGTAACACATGTACAAACAGCTTTTGGAAGATCAGTACTGGCACAATATCCCCCACTGCAAGTTGTTCAACAAGTGCTTGTATGTTTTTGCCTGGAGCTGTAGGAGACTGCCCAGTTCTGGCTGGGGCCATAACCAAGAGTTTGATAAAAAAAACAGGCTTTATTTGTGACCAGTTACAACCCAAAAGATGGGACCTTGAGCGCTTTGGGAAACTCATTTTTGGGGGATGCCTGGGACAAACCTCCCTGTTGCACTCAGTGTGTCCTGAGAGAGATGAATAAATGTGTCAGTGGCAATCTCTGTAAAGGTTCCAGGAAGAAAAAAATGGGGCAAAAGGGAAGCACAGGCTCAGATCAATGTGTGAGTCAAACACCCAACATCCAGCACAGGTCTGGGGTTACACCCTGAATATTCACCCACCACTGACTGAGAGAGAATTAAACTCTGCTTGCAGGGAAGCACAAACAGTGTGTCTCATCGCACAAAACTTCTCTTAAATAATTTTAGTGGCTTAAACATAAAATTACCACCTATTTCCCAAGCAATATATAAAATCTGTACACATATATAAATCCTTATGGAACTGCCCAGCTTCCAGAAATGCCCCAAATGAAAAAGCCACTGATTTGCACAATAGAGGAAGGAAAATGAAAGTTGGAGTTCCTCCAGAGCTGGATTTCACAAAAACTTATTATCACATTAATATCTTATTTAAAACTGAACAAAGGTTGATATCAATTGACAAATCATTGTGACTTCAGTAAAAAATGTTCCTTATCATTGTGGTTACAAAACCAAATATAAATTACTGAGGAAGCCCAGGAGAATTTAGGAAGTTAAAGAACCATCATACATCAGCTAACAAATGACCTGAGGAAAGAGAGAAGCCAGATGAATCAGCTCATAAAAAAATAAAATACCAGCATTTCCTCCCTGCTGCCACACAGAGGTCAAGCCACCTATCAAGTACTTTCTGTTACTTTCTCTGTTACCTCTTCTGTCCCCTCTGCTGCTGCTAATGAAAAACACAGAGAATCTTGACAATCCTGTCTAAGTTTTGTCGCAAATAGGAGAAGCAGAACTGTTAAAAGAACCTTGCAGCATTAAATATTAATATAGTGCATGCCCCACTCCTAAAGTGATCAACTGCCCAAGGGGGTGCTTCTAACACCAGGGGCCCCCTTCAGTTTTTCCCCCATTTCACAACTCTGAGGAGATGCTGAGTAAATGCCCAGCATGAGTGAAGCAGAAGGCTTGTGTCACTGGTCCAGGTTGCAGTTCAGTTGTTGTCTTAATTTTTACCTGGCCAAAATTCTCATTTTTGAGAGAAAAAAAACATGCTTTTTCTTCTCTTTCTCTTTCCAAAGTCTAAAAACTGGAGGAAACCAGACCATAGGTGGGTCTCAGAAAGCAGCACCAGCCACCTGCTCTATGGGGACCTGTCCCTGGAACAAACCCTTTGTTTCAGCCCAGCTTTGAGGGGGGGCAGGCACTCTACCAAGCACTACCACAAGATAGTTGTGATCCTGCTAATTACCAGGATGTGTAACTTCCCAGATTTACAGCTGTAACAGGCAAAAAAAATATTATAGAGCAGAGCATAAATATGTTTCTGAAGTAATTTTGCATGAGATTCTAAATGACAGCTAATAACAACGTTCTTTGGACAAATTGATTGTGTCAGGGATATAGTATTTGGTAATTTTTTTTTCAGAGGTGACTTGTGAAACAGAATTTAGCTGCTCTTAGTCAGGAGATTAATGGTTTTTGTTACTTACCTCAGTTATATATAAAAGAAAAGAAGTTGTACAATCAGCCATCGTGCTGGGCTTGGCAAAGTGTGGGTTTTCACCTGAGCTCCAGACCCAGAGGTGTGTGAGGAAAACAACTACTCCCAGTGAAGAAGAACTCACACGTTCATTTATTTCTTGGGATTTCTATTTTTTGGAAAAATTATCAGTGCAAAGCAGAGGGTAATGTGTTTTTAAATGATTTTAAACAGTGCTAGTTATGGCTGTGTTCAGGGACTCATTTCCACTGGTGGCTTATAAACCCCTCAATCCATGACCTCTAACATCTCCTTACCTTTTTCTCTGTAAAAGTGATTCTAGATATTCTCAAAAAGACCAGTTGGTTTTGTCCTTTTGGATCAGTGGTACCTCACTTCCTATGTCAACTGTGGGTGTTCTCTGAAAAACTTACTGGATGGACAAGCAGGAGCAATATAATGAGAGAGAAAGGCTTTCCATCCATGTGTTTTACAGATATTTTCACCTCAGAAGACACAGATCAATAACAGCTTTTATCATCAGTCTGGTTCTGAAGAATTACTGGGGCACAAGCTGCTGCTCACCGTGCACGGAGAGGCTGCTCCTGTCGATGGTGAGGTTGGAGCTGTGTTCCAAGGCCTCACAAAAAGTGGTGATGACATGGTGGACATCCACTTCTTCTGCAAGCAGCAAATTGAAACTTACCCCTGTGCTCCCATTAATAACACCCGTTACCAGCACTTTAATCAGACCAGCATCCATCTGCTGGAGCACCTCAGGGGGCAGAGATTTACGCACCTGGAATAAAAACAAAATGTATCAGGGGATGGGCAGATGGAGCAATTACATTTCAGGCTGTGTACACTGCTCAGAAATGAGTGTTGTGCTTCCTGCTCTGGAGGGAAAGCAGCAGAAAACTGACCTTTAGCTTTGTAACATTTTCATTCCAGAGCAGCTGAAGGATGTGATGCATATTTAACCATGAATATTAAACAAGCCAAGCGATTAAGGTATCTCATCTGTCATTTGGAACAGGACCTTGCCTTTGGTAACAGAAAGGGAGGGAGGAGACTGCAGGGAAGCTCCCATGCTCTTCCTCTCAGAATGCCTCTGGGGAGAGGGGCAATCAAATACGAGGAATTGCTGGTGGGAGTGAAGGTGCTCCTGACACTCCACACTGCCTCAGAGGGCTCTCTCAGCCCAGGAACATGACAACTTAGAGCAGGTGACCTTCCAGCTTTGTTTCACAGCTGATTTCTCACCAGAGCCAAGCAAAACCCAACCCTTCCTAAATGCCCAGAGCAGGGTATTAAGGGGCCAGGTGGGGCTACGCTGTGGGCACCTCCAACTGCTTCTTCCTCTCCCTGATTCCTGCAGGAAATATCTGGAGCAGCAGGGCTGGATTTCAGCCATGAGCTTAAGGCACAGTTTATTTCAGTGTGCAATCCTCGGGGATGCCCGCAGTGATTCCCAGCAGGGAGAACCCAGGGAAGAGGCTGGGAGCCACCAGGAGAAGCAGCCTTGTTTGCCTTGCACCCACACACAGAGCTGGTGCATTTAGTGCTGGATTCTCACAGCTTTTGCTCAGCCTTGTGCCCTGCCTGCTGTGCATTGCCCAGCCCTGACTTCCCCACTGTTATCCAGCCCTGCAGACGGCCCCAGGGTTTGCAGGTGTCCTGCAGCCCTTTCCTGAGTCACCAGAGCTGATGTGTTCCTCCTGCTGGGTGCCAAGGTGACATGGCACAGAGCAAACCCCCTGTGTGCCCCTGGAAAGAGCTGCCATGTGCCTGCAAGTCCCACACAGCAAACCTTGGAGTGCCCCATGGAGCATGCAGGCAGAGCTGGGAGGATGGAGACAGCTGGCTCCCCTCAAAAACCTGGGCAGAACATAAACTGTCCTGGTCAGACCCCAAATCTCACATTTCACCAAGACAGGGCCTCTTGTTCTCCTTCTACTCTCTCTTTCTGCTGTTTTACAAGCAGGTTCTGAAAAGTTGAAGGCCTGACCTAAGTTTTCAGCTTTCATAATTTTTATCTGAACGTCTCAACATTAAACACAGACACCTGTGACATCCTCTTAGCCCACCTGATTTCATCCTCTTTCGCTGTCTATCCAAAAAAATTTATTTTATCAGTTCTTTTTCACAGAATCACAGAATCATTGGGGTTGGAAAAGACCTCCAAGATGAGTCCAACCTGTGCCCAATGCCCCCCTTGACCCCAGCCCAGAGCTCTGAGTGCCACCTCCAGCCCTTCCCTGGCCACCTCCAGGGATGGGCACTCCAAAGCTCCCTGGGCAGCCCCTGCCAAGGCCTGAGCACCCTCTCCATGCAGAAATTCCTCCTGATGTCCAACCTGAACCTCCCCTGGAGCAGCTCGAGGCCATTTCCTCTTGTCCTGTCCCTTTTTCCTGTGGTCAGCCTGACCCCCACCTGGCTACGGTGTTTGTTTGATTGGTTGGTTTTGTTTCTATCCTTATTCCTATTTTTCCTCCCAAAGCAGAACCCAGAGCTTGAATAGTGTCCCCATTCACAGTATTTGTATTTAGCCACTAGGTGACACTACAAAACGCTTTATCCAAGAGACTCCAGGATTTCCCAACAGGTACCACACCCTGGGTTATCAAAGTAATGTTTGATGAAGCAGGGCTAGAAAAAAAAGGGGAAGTGGGGAAGAAACGGGACTTTTTTTTGAAAGAAAAATTCAATATATAATACCCTTGACTATGGGGAGTTCTTAAGTTCTGTCATTGTGTCATTGTGTCTGCAATTTCTGTAGCACACAAAGGAAACCTAAGCAGGGAATGCACTGACAGTCTGGAAACTAGGAATAAGTAAGTAAAAGGTACACTAAATTTAACAGAATATTGTTTGAAGACTGTTTTTTTCACTCAGAGTAAAAAACAAACCCACCCTCCCCACTGTCTGGTTTGGCTGCACCTTCAGGGAGAAGAGCACACATCTGCCCAGCCACCACCACCAGCAGCTCCCAGGATGTGGAGGTGGATAAACTCAAACTAACAAAAGGGTGAAATTACACTGGGAAAGGGAAAATTCCTTAATCCCTGTTCCTACACTCATTGTACACACATACAGCTTCAGCTACAATCATTTTAGGTGCATTCAGCTACACAAGCACAGGCTATGTGCCTTCCAAATGAGGGGGTCGCCTTTGTAAGGCATTATCATTTATTAGTTTCACACTGATTGTCACTCAGCTAAGTTTAAGACACCCAAATTCAAAACAAGCTTTCCACTTGGGAATTTATTACACCTCAGTGAATGTGTTTTCAGCTCAAACTTTTTACTTTCCCAACTTTTCTTGAGGACAAGCCATGATATCCTTCTTGGGGTATTGTAAAACACAAGCTGAACAAACCCCAAGACTTAAATACTTTTTTACCTTTAGCCATGTTGTTTTTAACTTGCATTACAAAAAAGGTGGTGGAACCGGCCTGGACAATGACAGTGCAAGTTGTCACATCAAGTTTTTCCCTCCTCCTCATTATTTAAAGGATGGTATTTCCATTTGCTGTGCTGCCAATTTAACCACATGGCACTTAAGTGCTGGGGCTAAAGACCATTATACACATTAGGATTTATAAATCCTCTGAATTGTAGATTGTGACTCCAAAGAGGCTTTAAAAAAAATCTCTGGCAAACTGTATTTAACTGGAACCTGAGAGTGCTTTTAAAGCTCATAAAACTTTCCTCATTTACTTTAAAAGATCCATTTGTGACCCTCATAACCTGAAAAGAAAATACACAGATCTTTCTGGTCTCCTAAATTTTCTTTAGCATCTAGAAATACAATATTTGGGATATTATTTACAGCAGCTATGCAATTATAGCCCTTTTACAGTGGCTCAGAGGTGGAAGGAATCAACACCAACACATCTTTCCAGCTGGTCCACAAAACCAGAGTGCTGGGAAAAGGAGTTAGTTCCTTATAATCACAAGTGATCACTTTCTGCCTGAAAATTTGAGACCCAGGTAAAACTGACACAAAACTTCATTTTGTTCCTTTATGCAACCATTTTACAATTTTTTTTTTCCTAAATATATTAGTACCCATGGTTTTCTGGACTAAGATACCTGGCTGAATGAAGAAAATACATTAATTTCAGTCCATTTCAATGCTGTGCTGTTCTGAAATAGCCTGGGGCAGAGCGTGGTGCTGAATGAGAGAGAGGTCAGTGGAGAATTGCTCCCTTTTCGCTTTGCTAATCACATCACTCTCGTTTTGTCACAGCTTTTCTGATGTGACAGCTTGGGGCCATAACAGCTCCAGGAAAGCTGTGCTCTGCTAACACACCCAGAAAGGTGCAAACCAGTCCAGTGACCAGTGGGAAACTGATTTGATGTCCAAGAAGGAGAAATGGATCCCCCTGTTCCCTCCCTGCAGTTGTCTGTGACCCCAGGCTGGCCTGTGACAGCTGTGTTCCAGTGGCACACCGTGACTGTCCCCAGTAAGTCTTGGGAGGCCTCTGCAGGCTTTGAGAATCCATCAAATTGCCAGAGATGGATTTATCACCACACTTACCGAGGCCTCTGAAAGCACAGACAGTGAAGGGGTGGTAAGGGATAAAGCAATAAAAGCAGCCCAGTGGTTTTCCAGGCATGGGTGTGTTTGAGGGAGCACCAGAAGGAACAAACTTCTGACAAATTCACTACAATATTAGATACTGTCAAAGGCAATGCCCCAGGATCCTGAGAGGGTTAAAGGCACAGCAGATATCATGTTGTGCTTTGATATCCTGCACTCTAATTGGAAGTGAGGGCAGAGGTGACTTTTCAAGAAACCACTCCCTTTCCAGATATGGGGCTACAAAATCCAGAATGATTACAAGATCTGTCAGCCTTGAGGTACTGCTACAAAGGATAATAACAATCATACAGCTAATTAGGATAGTGCTGTTCAGGGCAAGGGTATCAGAGGACTTTGCTAGTTCCATTAACTTTCCACCACACCTCTGGAGGAAATCAATAATTCAGTATAATCAGGTATGAGAAGGAGAGGACTTGGAGGTACCAGAGAATCCCAAAATCCTGATCTTCCTCTAAAACATAGCTGCACATTTATCCTGCAGCCTCAGGCAGTCAGGGGAAGCCGAACCTTACAGGTGTGTCAAGGGACACACATGAATTATACAGGCTTTGGGAGGAAAAGACCATACCCAGGGTTTTATTGAGACAGGTAACAGGTCACATCCTTCTTCACCACTTACTTCATCAACAAAGAGCTGTGCAAAGGTTTGATATTCCTCACTGCTTGTATTGTTAAAGCCTGGAGAGTATCCCATGTTTGTTATCCGAACTGTGCCACTAAGTTTCTGGAAGGCTGCAAGGTAAGAAAAAAAGACAATTTCTGTGTTTTATGGACTGCAGTCCATGGACAGGTGTGTCACAGTGTCCAGCATTCCTGGCCACATGCATCAACTCATAGCAGCAGAAGGAAATGCAGCCTAAAAACTAAAAATAAATCATCCAGCATCTTAGTCTGCCCTGTCTGAGCCCCAGATGGTTCTCAAGGAAGGCTCTGACCTCCTGGAGGTCCCATATCTGCCAGCTCTGCCTTGGATGCTCAGGGATGTCTGGAACTGGAATTGCTCTCCCAGACTCAGCTTTGTCCCCCCAGTCCCTCCAGGGGGAAATCATTGCAGCACCAAACCCTCCCTGCAGCCTCAGAGGGAGGCTGGGCAGCTGCCTGAGCTTAGACATCTACACTTTGGACAGCTGTGCTGGGATGAGATGAATCCCAACAAGGTGTACACTTCCCCCCTAGTTCACATCTGCTGAATGACATTAAGACAGACTCAAACATTTTAGATTATTCCCTGATTTCTCAGTGTTTCCCAGTATCTCTGTGTTTGGCATTGTTACTACAGACACTGAAGTGATCAGAGATCAGAGAAAGGGCTCCTCAAGGCATGGTTTGTGCCCCTGGCACCCATTTAGTGATGACTGCATCATCCAATGCTGTGACCATTGCCAGTAAATTGCCTTCACTCTGCCCCCAGCTCCTAACAAATCATCACTCCAGGCACAGCAAAACCTAATGTTTCAGTGGTTTATATAAACACAGGATAGTCTTCACCAAAAACTTCAAGAACTTTATCATCTGGCTAAGGGTTCAGTTTGAAATTCTGAATCAAGTTACCAGTTTTTACTTTCTGGTGTAGCAACCTGCTTTCCTCCCTGCACCTGACTGCACCCCAGAGGATATCAGGCACCAGGTTGCACCTCAGAGACTGCCACACTCCTATATTCAGTTTTAATCTGCCATTTTTTTGGCTGCTTTCTTTGAAACAGAAGGAATTATAAAGCTCTGCATAAACTCTGTGGGCCATATTACATCCAAGTTCTACTCACACGGGGAAAATAATCCCTTCAGCTAGGACAGGTACTGGAGGAAAAGAAATACCATTCAGGTAAAGCTTTAGAGGGGAGGGGAGAAATGCCTGCTTGAAGCTGGCCACTGGAGGAAGGTCCCTTTATCCCAGCATAATTCTGATTCCAAATGAATCCTCACCACCAACAGTCAGATCAAAGGATCTGGGCTTGTTTTTTTGCCATGCCTTGTCCTGTCATGTGAATACTTGTATTTAGGGGATCAAACACATTCAACTGTCTCAGGTGAGAGGGGAAAATGTTCTGAACAATTCTCAAATAATAATTAAAAAGCCTCCTGATACTTAAAAGACCAGACTATGAAGAGTTGGCTGAGGTTGAGCCTCTAGGTCAGAGATGATGCCACAAGGAGGAGCTGCATATGAAATTTCACCAAAAATGGGATTTGGTCTCTGAATTTCTTGCCCTGAGCTAGTGAGATGCCACTCTGGTGGCTCTTCTCTTGTTCCTTAGGCATAAGCCCTTCACAAGCTTCTTTCCCAGCAAAGGCACACAGCTGAATATTTGATTCATCAGGAATATAAACCAAATTTTTATAAACTGAACTTTTTTTGTGTAGAATTTTTCAGTTTGTTTTCCAGCTGTAAGAAAACTACTTTTAGGGGCAGATA
>VZUA01020632.1:4824-15613 GCA_013401035.1 Horornis vulcanius | reverse complement strand
TGGTGGATTTGGCAGTGTCAGGAGGTTAATGGTTGGACTTGATGAATTTAAGGATTTTTTCCAACTGGAATGATTCTAAACCTTAATGATTCTACGATTTGTGATTGACATAAAAAACCCAGAAATCTAAAGGAACAAATGAACTGTTTTCCAAGTCAGTGCATGAAAATTAATACTCAGGATAAACTGAGCAGTACCTGTTATTCTTGTGCAGCAGCTATTCATTGTGTTAATTCTGTGAAAGGTGCATTTGTAAAAAGTGCAATTTCAAAGAAAACCAGACTAGATTCTGTGAAAAATGTTAAATTCTAACCTCATGGAAAAATGGGTGCCAGCCAATTTAACACAGTTTTTGTGAAAACAAAAAGCAATTTAAAACTTCATTTTTGCTCAAACAGAATGTTAGTTGTGGAACATCATTGTCAACAAATGCTTATCTAACTTTCTTCACAGATAATTTGTTTGGATATAAAATTTACATAAATGTTACTGCTACTATTAGTCAAATATGCAAGTAGAAACAATCTAGGTATTCTGGTTTATAATGGATATTGACTCTCAAGATTGCAGTGATTTACATAATTACCATAAATGCACCATCAGTAACTAAATTTCAAACCCTGTTACTCTCTTAGCTCCTATAATCTTCTCTTTTACTTTACTGGCTCCTATTTTTAGATTATTCAAGAAATTTTCAAGTAATAAGAAGGCTGCACTAACTTTGCTTAGCTTTGGGGTTTTTTTGAGCAAAGCAGGAAAAAATAATGATTTCATAGAGGAAGATAATTAAACTTGGTGTGCTAATCCAGAATCTTGCTCTTGCACACCCCACACCCCCATTTCTATGTTTCTACAAGCAACATGTAAAAATAAGTTAGTGGGGTTTTTACCCCCCAAAGACTTGGAATGCTTTTAGAGAACTTTGTAGCTCTACTGAAGAATTGCCTTGTTTTAATCCTGAAGAATTGTTTTCACCCTAAAATTAAAGCTTGTGTTTTGCGTATGTAAATGCTACATGAAATCCAGTTTTAAATAAACCAGTTTTGATAACTACTGCTCCAATGCATTTTGCTAGCTCACCTAGTCTTGTCTTTTGCTATCACAGATAGATTGTTAGGTGTCTTTCATAAAAGAGCTGCAAAGGAGGGAAGAAAGTTGCTCCAAAGCAAAGAAACAGAATTTTAGAGAGTCTGAAAAGAAAAACATTTGTAGTGTCTCGTCTCTCTTTTCCTGTGTCGTCTGCCACTCCTTTCCATGCAAGCCTGCTGCGCTTTTGTCTCCAAAAGAAGAACTGTACCTCAGTATTTACAAGAGTAGTGTTCACTCAGAGGTCATCACTTTGAAAAAGTGTGCATTAACTGCTGTAGTCAAAACACCTTCTGGCTTTAATCTGTGGAAAAAATAAATGTTTTCCATTGGCTGTTCAAAAGTCCTGCTCAAGTCTATCCAGGAGATTGCTATTGCATCGTTGTCATTGGATTTGCACTTGAGATAAAAAGTTACACACCTACTACACACCTACTCACTGGATCAAAGTTTCACCTTTATTAACTGTGTTAACCATAAAAACCAGTTTCAGGTTTGTTTGTTTGTTTGTTTGTTCTTAGAATCTACAGCACTATTTCCTTTTGAAATTAAAATACACTATCTAATAAATATAGTCAATATAATCTGAGTACCAGCTCAGATATGAAGCTTTTTGTTGCTGGAGACTGGATCACATTTACAACAGCTGTGATGGTCTTGAGTCCCTTTTGAGGCAGGTCACAGACTGAGTGAATGTGAGTGCTAAACAGACCCTGCACTTGCAATGAAAAGAAACAACTGCATGGTCACCTCGTGCTGCTCTCCTGAGGAAGCAGCTCTGCCACATTCAGCCACTCCCAGATTCCCAGTTCCCACCACTTTGCCATTGTGGCAGTGCAGTCTCAATCCCAGTTGTTGCTGCAGTAAGTTAAGAGGTGATACTCTCTATGTCAAGACCATTGTCAGTTCCACAGCAGACTAGTAGGTGAGGCTCAAGCCAACAGGCAGTGAAATCATGGAGCAGGGAGCATGTCCCATCCTGAAATCCCCCTGGCACTGTCACGTGGCCACCAGCCTGCTGTGGTTAGACTGCTACCAACACTGAAATTGAAGGCAGGAGTCAGGCAGAGAGGGGGCTGCTCTTCAGCCAACAAAAAAGTGAACTTCAAATGGTTGCAGTGACTGATAAATGATAGTGTCAGATCAGGCTAAGCATCACCTGCTTTTCCTCCAGAGACAGTTCCTTCAGGGAAAAAAAAAAAAACCTTCAAAGACCTCAGAGCTATTCTAGTATCTAAACAGGAGACGGTGCCCTACAAAGTTCCACCTGGTTTCCACCTGCTGCCCCAGGAGGAGGTCTCATCCTGCCCCTGGGTCTCCTAGAAATCCTGTGTGGTATTTGTCAGGCCTGTGGAGACATCTTGGACATCCTTGAATTTCCCAGATCTTCTAAAATATCTTTAGATAACTGTTTAAACCCCTAAATACTTTAATATTGTCAATTTAATTTCATAAGGAAATTAAAATTTTGATTATTAAATGAGCTTTTGGTAGGTCTATTGAGTTCAAAACAGCTCTCCACCAGCAGATGGTTGCATTTGCAATAAACTATAGCAATACCTGAAATCAAAATGATAGAGCAAGACTTGTTCTTACCAAATAGCTGACAAACAGCAACAATCCTACAGCTTGGTAACTTAGGGAAGACACGTTCTCTAAGTTTCTGATTTTCAATATTCATGAGTCAATAGAACTGAGATGTTGAGCACATTTAACAAATAGTCAAGTTTACCTATCTACATCATTACTCAGTGACATTTTATTTTCAGAGCTGTGGGTTGCAAAATGTTTCTTAATTATATTTATATGTGACTGCAAGCTAGAGAATGTAATAAAAATGTAGCTTGCTGAAAGTGTTATGTTCATGTGGTAATAAAAAAGATTAAGTATTTTAACTAAATATGCTTTATAAAACAGGTCAGAAAAAAAAAGGCCTAAAGAATGCATTTGTAAAATTTTGCTGAGTGTTTAATTTTTAACAGTTCCTGTATATAGGATGAAAAAGAAATGCAATAAACAGAGCTATCCAGATAGTACTTTGATCTGGAAAATATCAACTTGGCAGGAGCAAGAAAACCAAGGAACACCAAAGATTAACCTGTCCTCAACACTCTAGTATAAGCAACTCATGCAGACTCTCCATCCTAAGGAGAGAAATTATCAAATATCAAATGCCCCAAATACCTCTAAAACTCCTCAGATGTTTTTCCTTCCTGCTGTAAGGACAAAACACAGGGAAAACAGTACCAGAACAGAAAGACTGGAGTTCCCCTACCATCTTCTGGTTCAATGGGATTTTTTTTGAAGTATACTGCTTGGAAATGCAACTCGGTCTTTTCCCTGCCAAAATACATTCTTGGAGAAATCTATTTCTCTGCAGTTTCAGCATATCACCTTCCCATCAAGCAATGGAGCATGAATGGTTCCTACACCCCCAAGGGCTTCCTGTCTTCCCAGATGCTGTTTAGTTTACTTTGGCAGGAGGGATCTATCCTCACAACAGTGAAAGGAAGTCAAAGCTTCTTGAACCTGCCAACACACTGGAATGTTTTCTACCACAGATGATGATGGTTTCACTTTCAGATAGCAGAAGATGGAAAGCTGGAGAAAACTCAGTCCAAGAAAGCTGTGCCAGCTCTTTCAAACTACAGAGGGCAATAAAGTACACAGAAATCATGCTGAAATGGTCTTGCAGGAGCAAGGCCCCTGCTAATCCATTGGGGAAAAATAACTACACATGGAAATCGTTTGGAGTTGATGGGGACAATTTGGTTGACCTTGATTTAAATTCAGGAGTCCATAGCCAAGCCAAGTTCCAGTTGTACTTGGTGGGATATTGTATTCAGTTTGTTTGGCAAGTCTGGAGAGGGGAAGGGAGGATGCAGGGATCTTTTTGGTGAGGAGCTCCCCCTATAATGGATAGAGCCAATGCCAGCCAGCTCCAAGTCAGACCTGCCAAGGCTGAGCCCATGTCAGACCTGCCAAGGCTGAGGCTGTTGCCTCTGGGATAACAGAGATAAGAGGGAACAAGTTACTGTAGAGAAGCAAATTACAGGCAGAGAAGAGAGGAGTGGGAATATGTGAGAGAAAGAGCTATGCAGACACCCAGGTCAGTGCAGAAGGAGGGGCAGGAGGTGCTCCAGGCATGGGAGCTGAATTCCCCTGCAGCCCCTGGTGCAGACCATGGTGAAGCAGCTGTGCCCCTGCAGCCCATGGATGTCCACAATGGAGCAGAGATTGATCTGCAGGCCCTGGAGGAGACCACACCTGAGTAGATGGATGTGCTCAAAGGATGCTGTGATCCTGTGGGAAGCCTGCACAGGTGGGACCTGTGGCCCCATGGAGAGGAGCCCATGCTGGAGCAGGTTTGCTGGCAGAACTCATGACCCTGCAGTGTACCCATGCTGAAGCAGCCTGTTTGTGAAGGATTGCACCCTCTGATACATTAGGGATTTAGATTTTTCAGATATACCAATCCATGCTTTTCATTGAAGACACATCTTCCTTCTCGAGGGTTTCCTTGAAAACTGGACCTGAAGAATTTTTCTAGGGCTTCAATTCTGCAGCTGCCTCTTGTGCAAAGTACTTACTGAATATAGGCAACTTTAACTGATAGGGATTTTCTATAGGAAAGACTGAGTGGTGTTTTTATGTCTGATTCTAAAATCAATAAATCAATAAAGTACCAAGCTGCTCCTTTGCCCTAAAGGGCCTAAATATTTAAGAAGAATGACCTCTCCACCTGAAGTGGAACACACTCTGGAGAAGTTTAGCAGAGACTGATAGTTAAAGGTCCTGAGTTTTGTTCAATCCACAAAGTCAGAGCAGATGGAAAGCTCATGGCAACTCTGAGGGATGGGACTGTAATCAGTCCCATGCTTTGCAATGTAGAGTTCAGATTCAATCTCTACAGTCTTGGTTTTTAATAGGACAATTTAGTCCTTGGAAATTTGGTCTGGGTCATTGGAAACTGGCTCAGCCACTGCAGATACACCATGTTCTGCTGGGTCTCGCAGTGTAGGTCTTCAATTCCAGACTTCTCTTCTGTATATGAATTTTCCAACTAGGGCATCACTTAGAAGATAGTAATAAATGCTGCTACTACTCAGTGACTGTTTAAAGGACTCGGTGGCTGCAGTGGCAGGATGGTGACAAAGTTTTATGCTGCACTAGGAGAAGAAACCCAGGTCTTGCCTGAGATGCATGATGATGGCCATTTAAAACCAGACCAACCACTTCTGAGCACCTGTTTGCATGAGCAGGGAGTCAGCTCCAGCTATGAGCTGCCTCACATCTTGTGTGTCACTGGTGATGAACATCATTTATTATGCTATCTCAATGTGCTAAGTAACTTTTGCTGCACCTCCAGCTCTGATTTTAGAGGGCCGTATTCCAGATTTTCGACCATGAACTTAAGTAAAACTTGAACTATTTAAGATAGAAATTTTAATATTTGCACTCCAATGATTTATCAGGTAATGAGGTCATATAACCTATCTGTTTCCTGAGAACTGAGTTCCTGTTAAAAACAATCCAAATTTTGAATTGAAAATTTAATTTCCATACAAAGCTGTAGTGGCTGAGTTTATCCTTGGCACAAAGCTCTATTTTAGAATATTTGAGGACTCCTTTTTTGTTTGACTGTGTTTACACACAGTTTCTACTAAATGGAATTAAAAGTGCTTTTCCAGTGTTAACCTTCCTCTATCTCTGTCATCTCTAACAATAGTCAGCTGAAATATTCCTGAAAGACAGAAAACCCATCAGGCTTGAATCTTCAGTTAAGAAAATAAAATTCTAACAAATTGTGATTTGGTTGTATTTTAGAGGGGTTCTTCAAGCAGACAAATGAAACATTAATATTGCAGATTTTCTTATCCATATTTCTATTCAGGCCAGCACATATATTTTATAACTTCATTACTGTGCTGGGACTCCTCCTTGTAATTAACTTCTGAAGAAATTCTTAAATGCTCGCTCTTATTTACTTCCATTTGTTATGAGATGACGTCCTGCCCTTTAGCAGCAGTATTTTGTAATTTTTTTAAAAAATTGTGCATAGCTCAAATGAACCAACCTGTTGCTTTTTAATATCCAGCTCAACAAAATAGTGAGACAGCATTCATTCACTTCATTAGGAGTGGAAGATGCACAGCATGAATGAAGAGACATCCTGGCTCAAGCTCTAAATTAATAAGCTACAGTTTTGGTTTTTATTTTGGCAGGTTATGTAAAATGTATGAGTGCTTTCCTCCTGCAAACACCCAAGTACCAAAGATAACAGCTTCACTAGAGAAGCACAACTTTCTCCACATTGATCTCTCCACTGAATGACTAAAAAGAAAAAAAAACCACAAAAGGTTTTTTTTGACCCCATGGGATCTCACTGAATAATTTTTGCTGGAATTTCTGGTTTTGATGACTAGCCTGGTGTGGATCTGTGGCTGGGTTTGGAGTATTTGGGTTCACTTCCCTGGTTTGTGTTCTCCCTCGCCTTTTGAAGCTGCTCCACCTTGCACAGGATATTTAACTGTTCATCCAGGGAAGAGGAGGGAATCACCCAACGTATCGAGGCACTTTTGGTCAGACATACAGCTGGATGTGGTCTGAACACAGGAGCAGGTACAACCATAATGATTTGAGTGCCAGGTGGATCTGCTGCCTGGCACAGCCACATTCCTGGTCAGAGGTGTGCATGGAGAAACCAACCTTCTTCCCCTGAGAAACCTATCCTCTCTCCAGGGTAAAGATCCCCTTGCTGTGCTGCTGGGCAACAGCCCTAACACCTCCTCTCTGACCACTGATTTGTTTAAAATGCCTCAAATGGAAATGAAATCTTCTTAGCCAGGAGCTTTCTCTCAACTCACCACATTATTTTTTCAAATTTGGTCTATTTCCAAATCTTGATGTTGATACTTACCTGTATTGGCAGGGGACACAGAACCCTCTTCGTACAACAGTGCAAAGAACATTCTTCAGACCATTCACAAAGAGAAATTTGGCTATATCCAAACTGTAATAGTTTGCAGACAGAACTTTAAAGATTTCATATACAACCATTGTGACAAGCCTTTATAGAATGGATTTTGCTACAAACATGTATATGTGGAAGAACTTAAATATGAATTAGTAAATTCAGGTAAGAAAACCACCAGAAATACTCCAAACAAACAAAATATACAATGTAAAGAAAATGTCACAATTTTTACTTACTTTCTTTGTTTTGTCCATTGCCTTCAGTATGGTTATATTTAAGTCTTCCAAGACAGATAAAACATTTTCATATTCTCCTAAGTGCTTTGAAAAATAATCTGAAAGAAGACAAAATCCCACATCACTTACAAATGGCCTGAAAAAACAGTATTTCATTGAATATCAGCTTTATCAAGTCTGAATTCAGTTACGGCATTATTAAATATATAAATACAAAATGAAAAGGAATTACAATGAAAATAATAATTTTCTATTTAAATTTTATTCTTTTTCTCTTCAAAATCATCCCTGGTGTACTTAAAATACCTAAATCAGTATTTCAGAACATTTTCTTTCAATAAAGAGTTGCCAAATTTACAAGAAATGTAAATATCAAGTTGACAGCTGAAACAAACTTTATTTCAAAATGCCTACATCTTCTTTGAAAACTGAATTTTCAGTCTGATAGTCTACAGTTGCTAGCAGGAAATTAAGTTTTCATATGTATGAGGTGAATTTGATTATATTGATACAAAAATGAGTAATCCTGGTAAAGCCCTTAAAGCAGATAATATCAAGTGGGGGCTGTTGTGAGGCAGGGTTGGTTGAGAGCAGTTGTTTCTCTGAGAAATTCAGAGCCATGAGTTAGCCAGATAAGTTTCTAGTCCCAGGTGCTGTGATTTTTTCAACAAATATCATGCATGCAAAATTAATTTTAATATAAATCATGGAAATAAAAAATTGCAGGATATCATTGTGTAGCTTCTCAAAGCAAAGGGTTTTTTAACAGAAAGAGCTGATGCAAAATCAAAGGGATTACAGCAAAAAGAGGAAGCAAACATGGGAAATCATAACCAGAGTTCCTGTTTAGTTGATGTGGTGAAATACAATAGAGGGAATCATAGGAAGGAAAATGTGTGAAAAATAAATAAATAAAATTATGTTAAAGCTTAGAGACTGTGTTAGACAAAGCATTTAGACATCAGATCTACTGGAAGAGCAGAAAAATCAACATCTAAATGGCAGACAGGAAGAACAAGATTAGATAGGAGCTTTTTGAAATAATAAATAGCAACCTTCTGGGGCTTTTAAGGGGTCAGCATGAACTTCTCAGGGGAATCATGAAAACATGAGTTACCAGGAACACTGTGACATGACCTGCTATTGCTGAGAGGTTGAATGAAATTATTTAGGATGAAAACATATTATGAATAAGTACCCTGGATGTTTTTTAGCTTGTTTCTGAGGTGAACTGATGTAACTCAGTGCTGTATAATCACAACCTTAAACATCTGTTGAATAAACTACCAGAATCACGGATGAGAAACAGCCTAGTGGCAACATTTGAGAGACAAAAAAGCCATTTGAAGCAGCCTGTGTTTAATTAAAACAGATAGTAGACAGGGTCAGTGCTGGACTGACACCCCCTCAGCCAGCAAGCCCGTACGCCTCCAGTGCAACATCCATGCAGTAAATCCCCTGTGGAACAAAACCACCTCTCTTCCTCAGCCAGGTTTCAACAGTTTTGGCCAGATGCTCAACCAGCAGAAGTTGTCACAGCCCAGTTCACTTCAGATGAGCCTCTTTTCATATATTTATAAGCCACAGGGTGAGGCGTCTTAGTGGGGTTTTGGCCATGTCACCCTGTGGGAGAGTAAATGAGCTGGTATTCAACTTGACAATATGCTCAGCTTTTAAAGGTCTTCAGCATTGTTGACCATTGGAAAACTTCTCAGTCTGCCACCTTTCCCTCAGAAATTGGCTGGTGTTGACACGTATGATATTTTTTCTGACATTTTGTGGGAGAACCTGCAAAAACATTTGTAAATTGCTTTCTGCTGCAAGAAGCACTCCTAAATCAGGTGCTGTAAGATAAGCTGGACAGCAAACAGGGTGTTGGGGAAATGACTCACAGCTCAGAATGAGGTGCAGAAATGGGCAACTGGGCCAAAATCTAGGCCTTGCAGGAGTTTTATTGGGACAAATGATCATAGAACTTGTCAAACTTGCTGTTCTCCCTGGCTCAAGTAGGAGGAAAGTAATGAGTTTTCTTTAGTGGGGCATATGACAAGTGTTAAACTGAGAAACTAACCAGAAAAAGTATCTAATACTAAAGGGAAATAAAATACAAGTCATCTATCTATCTATCTATCTATCTATCTATCTATCTATCTATCTATCTATCTATCTATTTATCTTTATGTCAGAACAGACCTTGAAACTCAGAGATTGTGAAATACTGATTAGGAAAAATATTTTCAAAGTAAATTCTGCACATAGGGGATGACAGAATCTGAAAAGATTATAAGCCATCTACATTTTCCCAGGAGTTCTCTGAGTGGAAATTATTTTCTGTTTGAGCTACAAAGATTAAACTGAAAAAAAAAAATCACATGGCATGTTTATTTGCACAGGGCTGCTGCAGGCATAGATTATGTTCTTTCCCAAAAAAGAACTTACCACAGAGCTCCTCTGTGTCAAGATTGCTGGAAAGATAAGAGTATAAAAGGTTAGTGAGGTTAGTAATTTTTTTTTGATTTTTTTTTGTTTGTTTGTTTGTTTTTGTTGTTGTATTGGTAAATAGTGCAACTCCAGAATTAGCCTGACTGGGATATGAAGCTCCCCTGCTTGGCTGCAGCAGGAGATGCAAGTGCCTGGCTCTTGCTGGCCTTGTTCTGATGCTTAGGGTAGAAGGCTGCAGCCTTTCTGAAGCTGGCTGCAGGAGCAGCCTCCATTCTTGAGCATGTTCCCACTGGCACCTTCCTACCCACTGCAAACTCACTCTGAAGTTCAGCCTTTGTGCATCGTGACACAGTCATTGCTCCTCAGGCCTTACAATTTGGTTCCAGTTCTGTCAGGAATCCATCTAAACATCAGAAATGTTTGATTTGTGGATTTTTTTTTTCCACCTTCCTGCCTGTGCTCTTCTGTGGCTGTCATGCTGGACAGCAAGGCTCAAAGAGCTTGGCCTTCCATGCCAAAGAAGAAAAAACTCAGTAATTTTCTCCTGTTTGCCATCCTTGCTGTGCAATAGTGTTCTGTGGAAGAGACAGTACAGAAGGTGGATAAAACCAGACACAGCCCATGAACACACATAATTCCTAACACTTTCTGGCCATGCAAAGCCATTTCACCACTACTAACTTTGGCAAAATTAGTGATGTGAAAAGTATAGATGTACTGCCACATTCCCATGCCAACATTATGTAAATGCATAAATGCAGGGAAGTATTCTATTCAATTCAAACCTGCTTCCTTGAAGCAGATTTCATCTTGATCAACTTTAAGATTATATTTTCTCTCATAAGCAAGGCCTTAATAGTTAAAAGAAAAAAACATTTGACCTACAGCTCATTACTGAAAGTTAGCATGTTGCCTTTCTTGCAAGGAGGAAAAGAAACAGATTATTAAAGAAACTTAAAAGCATGAATGTCCTCTTTGAATCATTCTGAGGAGTGAATCTTGAACGGCTGGTTGCACTTAGTATTTTTTCGCTTATCTTTTCACATCA
>VZUA01020625.1:18944-33521 GCA_013401035.1 Horornis vulcanius | reverse complement strand
AGTCATGTTTTCATTCTTTACAAGGAATTTAGATCTTAAGTTGTTCCAACACAACGCTATGTGTGCTAGAAGGTTTTCTAAAAAAAAAAGCAGATTTCAGATGCAATTAACTATGATCTGTCTGCTTTACTGCTTTGTATAAATCCTGTGAAATATCTAAATAACCAAAGGAAGAGAGCTCTCACATGAGAAAATAGCACAGGAAGCTGTCTTCATTTCTCTCCAGTGAAGTGCATGCTTGTCACATACAATTTAAGGTTACTTGGTATTCCATTACCTTTGCCAAGCGGCTCATTTGATCTTCAGAGACTGTACTGCTGGTTCTCCCAGGAGTTTTGGTGGGCTCGGAGCCATCAGCTTCTACATTGGGCCAGACTTTCAAATCATGCATTCCTTGTCGAAACATACTGCAGGGAAAAATGCAGGATCACTTCAGTAAATTCAAAATAATACAGCTGTCAGGAATCAAAGTTCAGCAACAGCTGCAAGAAGATGAAGTGACTTCCTCTGCCGAAACTACAAAATTGCATAATTGAACTCTACTGTAAAAGTGCTTTGCACCTTTGCTCTCTACAGTCTTTATTTTACTGGCGCATGGAGTTTAGAAGAAAATTGAGAAGTCAGAGATAATTTAGTCAGCAAGTGGAAAAAAAAATGGGTAATTCCAAAAGTCAGTGGGGTGGTACAAGCACAAACTGAGGACAAAGCTCAACCTCCATAGTTTTATTATTTTTAATGAAGCCGAAAGCATTCCTCTTGACTTGCAAATTATAACAGTTACCCTAGGTCTGCCAAGGATTCTCCACAGAAAAAAAAAAAAAATCAACTGAAAAACTACTTAAGTTGCATTTGAAGGTCAACGGACATAAAGCAGCCTTCTGAGCTGCCAAATAAAAAACCAAAAAACACACCAAGCAAAAAATGTCACAACTCTCCACACACCACTTTCTATGTCAATGCTTGAAATTGAATTGATAATTGAAAGTGTGCAGCGAACAGAACTTTGCAGGGCAACTGACCACATCTTTTCTCTGCAAAACCCTGCTTACCTTGAATATTTGTGCTGATCCACGCATAAAAGATGTCCTAAGAAATCAAGTGCATTACTTTCACCAGTAAGAGCTGATTACTTAACTCTTAACAATTTCAGGTAAGTATAACTGACAGGAACACTTTAAAAAGTGGACCATTAAAAATGAGAAATAACAGTTAGAAAGACCATCTGACCTTGAATTTACACATCACTTTGTGGAATACTAGTACAAGGGTTTTCATTTAAAAACTATGAAATTCAAAAATTTTTTGTTGGTTTCTCTCCATCTATTTTGTCCAAGTTCCACAGGATGGAAATAAGGATTATAAATGAAATTAATCTTTATCTTTTTCCAGGTACTGTTCTTTAATGCTTTAACAGCTACCAGCAGTCTTTGGGCATAGCCCAATTGATCAGGTTCAATTTTTTGCCTTAAGGCAATGTCATTCTTTTTTGTTAAAGCAGTATCCTCAATAAGAGAGATACAATCTCTCTCTACAGTCACTTTCTGCATTCAAGCATCATTAGAGCAGCTTTCCTAATGTTAATCTAAACTTTTCCTGCACTTCAGTCTAACCTTATTACTTCTCATCCACAGGCTATTTCTCCCCATTTTCCAGAAGTATGTACATACTAGAAAAATGTTCCTACATTCTTTTTTGTTCAGCCTGACTAGGCATAACACTTCCTCCATCACACGTATTTGCTAGACATTCAATGATACAGACAGCCAGTGTTGACAGAATTTGACTGAAGTTGGTTGGAAAGAACAGAACACACCCCAGCTGAATGGAAAAGGAAAGGATAAGAAAAAGAAAGCAAAAGCGTATAGCAGTGTCTCTGATGCACACACTTGTAAACCATTTATGTGGCCAATGTTGTTTGCACCTTTTACAAGAGCACTACGATGTGGAACCACACAAAATTTAAGATTCACTTTAATTACAAGTCTGTTCTGTTTTCCTGGGCAGCTGCTCCCCACTCTGTAGATGGTAACAATCAATTGCAAAAAAGTACCTGTGCCTCATAATCTTCCTTAGACCACAACTTATTTTTTCAGTCTCCTCTGCACTTAGGTAAGATCCTTCCAGCACACTTGTAATCTTTCCAACCTTAGTCTTACCATCCACAAATTTACTGAACACACCGTCTATCAGATCTTAGCAGAACAACTTTGAAAAGTGCTGATTTACTCAGTGACATTTTACTCCCTATAAATAACAGTACATTCACAGCCTAATTGCAAGCCAATTAAATATTTTTTTAAGTAATCCGTACTGGCATCCACGTGTTACGATGGTGTAGTTGCGAAGTGACTTCAGCACTAGCCATCTTAAAATCCAAGCTTATAGATTGTAAAAAAACCCCAAAAATTGTGTTATACAGAAGACTTCTTATAAATAACACTACAGCAAGTGTGAAATGGCACTCAGGAATAAGTGGATCACCTATGTGTGTGATTTTTCAAACATGGAACTGTTAACCTAGTTTAGAAACTATTTAAAAACTAATCTCTCATAACCCATGCTACATTACTATTCAGAGATGAGCTTCAGATGTGCACCAGAGAAGAAAAAGCAGTATACCCATATTTTCCGAAGAGCGAGACTGTTGTTCCTCCCACAGGAACAGCTTTACCAGGTCCATACACATCCCAGATGGTCAGAGCCACCTGAGCGTTTCGAGGCAAGTCTGGATACTTCACAGGCAGTTTCAGCCACTCGTTCCAGCTGCAGAGAAACACTATTCATTAGTCATAAAGCTTCACAATTCAAGTTACTCTCCATTAGTTTACACAACCCAGATTCTCCTCAGAATAAAAACTTCTTAGGACAGATGGACTATTTTCCTGTGGGTTTTAATCATTCAAACATCTGTCTGAAGCATGACTAAAAGGCTACAGACCAAAAGAAGAAATATTCTGGTTTGATGACTGAGTAGCAAGGATCAGGCTGCCAGCGAACAGCATGAAAATGTATCACTACAGGCGCCAGAAGTTACTTAAGTAGCAAGACATGCCCAAGCACACAAATAACAATTTTATCACTTCCCCTCTACACAAAAATGTTGGTTTTATGCTGTCTGGATAACACTAATCATAGGGACACTTGAAGAAACATAAGCCATTTTGAAGAAGACAACAGAAAACAAATCTTTCTGACAGAAATAAACACTTGATTCCCCACTATGAGGAATATGAACTAAAAGGCAAGCCACTTACTTCCATCTAGTGCTAAAAGCCTTGTAGGAAGTTCTAACCGGAAGAGCAAGAGGCTTCCCTTCTGCAAACACCTGACAAGTTACATACAAGTCAGAGCAAGTCTCTTGGTACAGTCCTGAGAATTTCAGCATCGGATCTTCTAAGAGTGCTTTGTAGCTTTTCTGTTCTCTTTTCCCTTCCAGACTTCCTCTGTGGGAGAGAGGGCAGAGGAGGAGGAAATGAAGAAAATATAAATAAACCAGATTTTATTCTATCCATAGTAGAAATCCTATTGCATTTCCATAGCTTATATTTAGAATACCCAGTACTGAGGCTATTCTCACTTTGCAATACTTGCTTGTAGTGAAACCCAAACACCAGAGAGGAACTCAGGATGTGAAATGCTGAGCAAAGTAATGTACTGTTGTACTAATTTAGGTGGGGGTGTGGGGAAGCAGGGAAGGCAAGAATTACTTGTTTGTCTTTCAATGGAGGTAACTTCTAGTACAACCTGTGGATTCTCAGACAGACCTTAAATAGGACAACAAAAAAATGGGAAGACATATGCTGCTACTATTAAAAAAGATAAAACAAACATCAGATTACATGGGCTACAAACACTATTAGGAAAAATAAAACCCAAAACAAGTACAGTAAGTAAATCTTCATTTTTAACATCTATTTAATGTATGACTGGTTTTGGAAGCCAATCATCTCTCAAACCCACAACAAAATAAAGTTCACTTAAGCAGACTGTTCAAATAAAATCTGGTTAAAGCCTTGCAGCACTCTGCACAAAGTTACTGTTAAGAGGAATAGCTAGAATTTCTCAGGCCTCAGCTATACCACAATGAAGAGTCATGCACATTAAATATCTGTCTGTAGATACACAAGTTAAACAAAACAAANAAAAAAAAAAAAAAAAAAAGAACTGAGGTGGTGGTGATTGGAAAACACGTAAGATCAATCCTCCACCAAACAAAAATCTATTTGTTTCCACAATACCATTTCAGAGTAAATGAATAAGCTACTTGCATGGAACTGGCACTGCACATTCTAAGGATGACATACACTTCTGTGTGTTAAAACAAAACAAAAAAAATGCTAGTTTTATTTTTGTTTGGTGGAATGAACTGTCAAAGAGATCACATGAATCTTATGGCACAGAATAGTGTAGGCTGGCAGGGACCTTAAGGATCATCCAGTTCTAACCCTTGTCATCAGTGGGGCTACCTTCCACTACCATTATCTGTTCAGAAGTTAAACGACCCTTAATAAGCTTCTTCAAGTTAGTTTGTCAGAAAAGTGGATCGTACTTTAATGTACCACCATTAATGTACACTGCATTTGAGAATCAGCCACACTTCTCATTGAAGAAAAGCAATTTAAAGAAATCAAAAATTACATCACTGTGCGGTAACGCCAGCTTCAAAAAAAGTGCTTCCACATGCTCAGGTAGGAATATATTTACATGCTGCAGCACCTGGATCTTCCTACAGTAAAACACCCCACTAAGAGCACTGTGCTTTCACAGCAGCATGGAAACAAGCAAGAAGAGTGTCACCAGTTTATCTCCTTCATTTAACACTTAGGAGCGAGCTGTGACACAGTGGTGGCCCTTCAGTTCCTGAAGGGAACTTACAGGAAACAATGGGNGACAGTAGCTAAAGAAAAAAGATGTTTACTGTGAGGGTGGTGATGCACTGGCACAGATTGCTCAGAGAAGCTGTGGCTGCCCCATACTTGGGAGCGTTAGAGGCCAGGCTAGACGGGGCTGGGACCAACCTGGAATAGTGGCAGGTGACCCTGCCCATGGCAAGGGGTGTAACAGAACAGGCTTTAAAGATCCCTTTTAAGCAAACCAATCTGTGACTCTATGACAGGTGAGAGGCTATGGGAGCCTGCACTGACAATCGCTGCCTTGGAGCACCTGGGAACAGGGCATATCTGACATGCGTTCGCAGCACAGGTCCAGCCCGGCCTCTCGCCCGCCCCGTCCCGTCGCCTCCCCGCGGGCCGGGACGCTGGCAGGGACGCAGCACCCGGAGCTGAACCGGCACCGCCTGTCCACGGGCACCGCTGGGCTGCGGCACCAGCGCACCCCGCACGAGGGGCGGGCTGCCCGGTGCGCCCCCAGGGCGCCAGCTACTGCTTCCCACTGAGCCCCGACGCCGCTCACTCACATCTTCAGCTGCACGTTGATGTCCAGGTCGCAGCTGTACACATAATAAAGTCTCTCGGTCTCGCCCATGGCCGCCGCCGCTGCACCCCGCCCGCCCCCTCAGCGCTCGCGGACAGCAGGGGCGGCCTCCCTGGCCGCGCTCCGAGCATGCGCTGCCGCCTCCATCTTGAGTAAGGGAGGAAGGAGCGGCGCCGGCCCTTGACCAAAATGGCGCCGGACTGCGGCCGCCCGCTCATCCCCCCTTCCCGCCCCCACCTCCGCGCTTTGAGTGGGCGGTGCAACGTGGCGGCAGCAGTGGTCAGCGGCGAGATGGCTTGGTGCTGTGACCACATCTCTGGCAGTCTGTTTCAGTGCCCAGCCACTCTCTGGGAGAAAAACCTTTTCCTGAAATCTAACTTAAACCTCCCGAGTCATCTTCATGCCATTCCTTCAGATCCTATTGCTGGTTGCAAGAGTGAAAAGATTAGTACCTGCCCCTGCTCTTCCTCCCTTGAGGATCTCGAGGAGCACAATGAGGTGTCCCCTCAGTCTCCTTCAGGCCTAACAAACCAAGTGAGCTCTGCTACTGCCCTTAAGGCTTCACCTCCAGACCTTTCACCATTTTTGTGGCCTCCTTTGGACCCTCATAGAATAGTCTGGCTTGGAAGGGAACTTCCGGCTCCTTTATTTCCAGCCACCTGCCATGGGCAAGGACAGCTTTCTCTAGACCAGGGCTCCATCCCCTAGACCAGGGCTCCCCGCAGAGCTCAGAGCCCCATCCAACTACACCATCATTTATACACAGAAGTTCAGAGTTAATAACTTTTCCAGCAAAGCCCTTCCATTATGATTAATTAAGTAGTTTTCATGCAAGTTAAATAATCTTAGCTCAAGGAAAGCATCTTCACCAGGGGCAGGGGTCATACAGTGATTCTACATCTGGCACAGGCAGCCAGAAACTTCCCACAACTAAGATACTGTAAATTAACAGGATTAAAAAAAAAATCAGGTTTTTTGAGAATTAACACAGATTGTGAGCACCTTTAAGTGACAGAAGTACAGATACTACATGCATATAGTCATTATTATCCTACACTTTCTATGTAGGCAAGGCTGCCATCACTGACAAAGACAAGTTTTATGTTTTATGGTCTATCACAACTGCTGAACTTCTCAGGGCTGCATTTTATACTGCAAAAGTATAAAAAGTGCTATTTTGCTCTTGCTCCCTCTACTAAGAACATTGTTGGTCCTGAGGAGGTGTCCAGAGAGATGCTCCCTCACAGCACAGCTCAGACTTAAAAAAATTATAATTGTCACCTGGAAATGACATTTTCTCTTCCATTTTCCCAGCAGGACGGGGTTAACAGGTGGATGTGGAAGGACATCTCAGCTAGTCCTCTTCTCCTGCAAGTCAGCAGCTACAAGGGGAGAGGCTGGAGCAGGGGAGCAACGCTTCTTTTAAGAGAAGGACTTTTTCACCTCAACACTTCTTTTCCCCCCTCAGATGCTGTGACCAGAAGGTCTTTCCTTCCTTTTTCTCCAAAACAAACAGTAAATTAAGAGAAGTCCATAACCCAGAACCTATACCACTAAAATTAAGTCTTTGTTTTCCAGCACTACGTCACTAGCAATGTATCATGAGTGTAAAACTTAAGTATAATTAAATTAACAAATTTCTCTACACAGTAAAAATGATCTTTTATCCATCTTTTCTATCTGAATTTTCTACTTTCTCATCGCATTTACAGTCTCAGCAGTCCTGGCAGCTCTCATTTGTTTGTTGCCTGCCTCATAATTTCTGATGACTTCTGTTTGTTTGTTACTTTGGTACCATCTCTGCTTTCCATAAAGGAATAAACAAACATATCTTCTCCTTGGGTGTGAAGAAAAAGTAAAACATAAACCTGCAAAAAATTAAAAGACAAATCTCACTATTTTAAAGCTAAGCAATGTATGTCTCTGTGCACAAACAATATGTACATTCATATGTGTGTACCTGTTTTGGTTTATTTTTTTTGGTCAGGAAAAATTAGATTCTTTCTCAATTAATGAGATTAGTGGTATCAGTTTAATAATCTTGCAATCTATTGCACCACTACAGGCATTTTTAGGTAATTATTGAAGCTTTGTTTAAAAAAACAAAAAGAAAAAAAAAGGAGAAAAAATTCCAGAATGCTTTTGAAAAACACATTAAAAAACTTTTTGAAGTGGTTTATGTCCCAACTTTTTCAGATTCCAATGTGTCTAACTAGATAGGTAAATTAGATGACGCAAAAGAAAAGAAAAATGTTTAGGAGGGACATTTTTGACAATAAAATTGAAGAAAGATGCTATTTCAATCAGAAATGTCACTTTATACTACTTTCTCATATTAATAACCTTACTTTTCTAGGTTCTCAGATACTGCTACAGAGGCAGAGAGGAAGAATATTTTTCACTTTAAAAGGTTCTGAAGCACTTGGAAGAGGCAGTGATAAACATCCAGGACCATTACTTGTGTTCTGATGCAGTTCTGGCTGGAGGTGATGGGTGTCTGTACTGCCACACACCTACAGCCAGTAAATCTGAATGGGGCCTTTCCCTGTAGAGCAGATGGAGTGCTAGATAAGGACATTTTCCTGTTTTACTCTCTGCTGCCACTTCTGTGTGTCTTTCAGGGCATTTGACATTTGTGGCAGCATCTGTACTAAATGATAAAAGCAACCACCATGGGCTGTTGCCCCTGAGTTAAGTAGTTCATATGACTTACAGCTACCCCCTCTTGATCTGGCCCCTGCACATATGGTCCATCCATATCCCAGCTGGTCCATCTCTTCTCTTTTCTAAGCTTCAGTGACCACCCCTGTGGCCAAAAGATATGATTATTTATGTGTGTGTTTTCCAGCTCAAAGTGGCTGATGTAATAGCAGACTCTGCTGGCTCAGGTTTCCCAGAGAAGTTTTGGTTGTCCTATCCCTGGAAATGTTCAAGGCCAAGTTGGTTGGAGCTTGAAGTGACTTGATCTAGTGGAAGGTGTCCCTGCCCATGGCAGAGGAGGAGGAGATTGGGACTAGAGGATCCTGAAGATCCCTTCCAATCTAAACCATTCTGTGGTTCTGTGATCGTATGATGTAAGGATTATCTTACTGCTTGCAGGAAGGTTTTTGTAGTGTGACACCTAGGGCATGAGAGCACTCATGAAAGCACTTTGTGGTGGTTGCAAGTTTCTGGTTTTGGACTCTTGAAGTAGGGCAGGATTATTCCAAGTGTTTCATTTCGAACGAGGCACATCTGTTCTCCTGTTGTTGATCTGCTGATAAGCAAACTCTCCTGGCACCTCTGCTTGGGTTTCTTCCTTCAGGAGATTAATACATGCCACAGGGGAGGCCAGAAGTGAACTAGTATGCAATTATATATATGTTGATAGCAGGAACACATTCTGGTAGCAAACCAGTGTCAAAGTTTGTGAAGCTCCAAGTGCATTGTGAAGTAAATTCTGTCTTTCATTGTGCCAACAGAAGAAGGATGCATCTGTCCCTTCTAGGCTTGGTGTGAAGCTGAGAGAGGACTTACTGCTGGTCCTCCATCCTGTTTATGGCCCACAACCTCATTTCAGGGAATTCTGTGTCCAAGCAGTGTCATAGAAATCAGTCTCCTGCTCTACCACAGCCCTGCCTGAACCAGCCATGGACTCCACTGAGCCAATTCCCAGTCTTAGACTAATGTCCCATCCCCACAGATATGCTTGATGCTCCAGTCTGGACCTGCCCTGGCAGCACTGCAAGTCTTTCCTTCTTTCTGGTGGATGCAGTGGGCAAGCCCCTGGCTTTTGCCTCAGGGCAGCCAGAAAACATGTTCTTCTAGTGCTCTAACATTTACCTGAGTGTTTGATCTTGAAACACCAATTTAACTTAGCACATGTCATTTAAAATTTCTTTGGAAAAAAGTACACTAAGAGATTTTTTTTTTCTCATGAAGACTATAAGTAACTGGCTAGCTACACCTAGATTTAGTTACTTGCTGATATGCCATTATGCCATTTGTGTAATTGGAAAAAAATATAGCAAGCATGAGATTGCACCCTTCATTGCTCTGCTCATGCATTAGAATCTCCCCTACCCTTCTTCTGTTTTTCAGTCTGTCAGCTCCCAGAAGTCTGATGAGGTGAAACATTGAGAAAACAGTGGGAGCAGTAGAGAGGTCTGCTGCTGACACAATTCTCTTTGGAGGGAATGGAGCTATTTTTCTTGGTTTGAAGCAGAAGTGTAACTTGTAGTTCATATTCGACTGATAGCCACAGAGAAATATGTAACCTCTCAATCCTACCAAGAAATGTATGTCATCTTCCAGAAGACTATACTGATTTCTTATACACCATCTATTTTCTGCTGGTGAGACTACCACAATAGGAAAGAGAACTGATTGGATGTCCAGCCATGCCCTGCATTGCTTGTAAAAACTTTCAGCAAAGTTGTTGAAAGTAGCTTGTTGTCAGACTTGTTTTATCTTTCCTGAATGAGGACATCTGTCCACTAAAAACTGGACTGAGACAACTAGGAACTATACATAACCCTTAGTGCATCTGTCAGACTATAATGATTTTCACTCACTAATGAACTGGAACAAAACTGACTTGGCAACTGCCTTTTTCCCTCTAGTAACATCCTCAAAAAGACTTTACATGCTGGATGTACAGCAGACAGTTTCTGCTATTCAAATACCAGAGTGGTGGTCAAGTTTTCAGAACCACAGCTTGTGGTAGTTAGCACATGGTTATGATATTTCCTTTAAAAATGGGTAAGAATGGAGTTTTAGAAAAGAACACCCCTCCCCTCAGTCTTAGCTTGCTTCTGGGATACCAGTCAGTCAGCCCTGCCCTCAGTTGCCATTGAGAGAATTTAAAAATCATAGAATCATCAGGTTGGAGAAGACCTTTGAGATCATTAAGTCCAACCATTAACCCAGCACTGCCAAACTTTCTCCTAACCTATGTTCCCATGTAGATCTCCAAGTCTTTTAAAATCCCTTCAAAAATGATGAAATTATGAAATTAAGAAGACAGACACTTGGGTTATGCTTACAACTTGAGTTCTCCAGGGAATAAGTAGACGTGAACAAGACTATTATTTTATGAATTCTTGATAATATTGAAATATTTGTTCTAATCCCTTAAAACAAGGTATGATTTTGCGTTTTTGTGCTCAATACCCTCAGGTTTCATCACTTTGGTTGAATATGAAGCACTGGGCTTCTTTAAATATTTAATTTCCATGGAAATTACGACAAAGCTCTGGACTTCCCTTTTGTTATAGAATAAGCCTCTGAAATAACTCTCTTTGGAGGAGTCCCTGAACTCATTCATCTCTATATAACTTGAACTCAATAAAATTGCACTAGGGAAGAGTTGGCCCATTAACTGTAGTTTTCTTACACTGTTTAGTCAATAAGCCATATAATTCCCAAAACAAAGAAGGGAAAGTAATAATAATAATAATAGGAAACATGAAATGTCAACACAGCCAATTCAGAAAGGAAAACGACAACAAAAACAAAATNTTTTTCTATTTTTTTGGGAATTTTAAGCCTGGAAGAAAAGCTCTGAGGTGCAGATTTTTAATCCAGGTGGAAATTTGTGCTCCAAACAGGAAAAAAAAAAACCCAAAAAAACCCAAAAACAAACAGAAAAAAAAAACCAAACCAAACCAAAGCCAAAAAAAACCACCAAAAACCACCAACCAAACAAAATATACACAAAAACTCAACAAAAACAAGAAAAAGCCCTACAACCTAACCAATACTGAATCAGGTCATCACCTAGAGAAAATCAGTATAAGTTAAGTTCAGTGAAATCAAGTCAATTTTATTCAATTGTTGAAACCCTCTAATCAAGTCTTACTATGTAGTTACCTAATTTCAGATTCTTCAGTTCTTTCTCCCCTGCCCCATCATAAAATTTGTTGGTTTTTTTTTAAAAAAACTCCAGTCTGCTAGAGTTTGCAAGTTCAGTAGTCTGTTAACTGAATACGTAAAGATATAATGAAAGCAATAAGTGCTGAAACATCACACATGCTGTACATATCTCCAGCCAGTCCAATTTTATGCCTAAGGAGACTGGCAGAGTTCCTGCTGCGATTCAAATCTTATGTCAAATTTATAAACTTATTTTCTCCATTCTCCTCTCCTATCCCCGTGCCCCATCAATCAGCTTATACCTGCACAAAAGGCTGATCCATCATTAAGGAGACAGGTTGCAGCCAAATGTAAATTTTCACTTAGAAAAAAAAAAAAAAAGGAATAATACTCATGCTGCAGGGCAGGGTCACCCTCTGACCCTAGGCAATCTGCCTCTCAATCTGCAGAACACAGGCTAAAATAATGTGTCCGCCAAACAATCAGTAAACTTTTCTGCTTCTGCCTTTTTGAAGATTCTTGGAGTTGCTGCGTCTGCCAGCTGACACTCTGTCTGACTTTTAAAATATGAAAATCTCCTCCATATGCATTGAGCTCAGTTTTCTACTTAGCATTTCAAGAGCCCTAAGGACCTTCAGGGAAAAAAAAAAACCCCAACATATTCTGAATTTTCAATTTTGATGACAATTTGCTTTCCCTACAGGATGTGCAGAAACACCTTGAAAAACTTGTCAGCTGCTAAAGGAAATGTTCTTTGCCATGGGAATGAGGGCACATCGCTTTCAACTAACTTAGGCAAAACAAGTTTGACTATGCACCCTGTGCTTCCCCAAAGTAGCTGAACATCTCTTTTAGAACAGTGATAACAATTAAAAGAAATAACAAACACAGAACCCACAAACATAGGTTTTGACCACACAGTAAAGAAAAATTCAGTCCATCCATTCCTTCATTCTTCCATCCGTCCATCCACCCACCCACCNATCCATCCATCCATCTATCCATCCACCCACCTAGGGAAGACTTCCATTTTCATAGCATCCAAGTCCAAATAAGGGTTCAGGCCATGAACAAAACATTATTATTTTTTTTAAATTTAGGTTGTTTGGTTGGGATACATGACTTTCCCTGGGCTCGTGTCCCCTTGGATTAGAGTCAAGGGAAGGAGACTGTGATATTCAAGAGCAATACAGTCATGCTCACCTTCAGTAATAGTGTGAGGTCAGGATGTTCCACCATTTGTAATCCTGTTTTTCTCAGAGAGCTTGCAAAGGGAACCCGCATTAAACCCTGCATTAATAAGCTAATATTAAATGGGGTGAATCCCCTCTATTAGCTGAGATTTATGTATTTTCTCTGTAACTCCACATAACTAGAGGGCACACTGGATGTATTAATTCTCCAAGCACCAGACATGTACAAATTTTTCAGAGTGTGTAGGATTTTGCATCTTCTGTGCCACAAAGGGAAGGTGCTCAGGAACTGGGAATATGAAACTCAGTGTTTTCTTCTTCAACCAATATTAAGGACAAAACCATAATTGACCCTAAAGTGTTCAGGTACAAGTTGTGGGAGTGCCTGCTCAGAAAACCCAAGGTTACAGAATTCACTGGGTTTCGTTAGTGTGGATGCTCAGTATTCAGCCTTCGTTAGCAATCTCCAGCCAGATGAACCACAAGCTGAGCGAGGAACAGACGTTGTAAGTCTTGATTTCAGGACTTGTGTTCCAGCAATAGACAGAACTTATCTTTAAGCTCCTAGTTTTAGACACTGGACTGATGACAGTTGGTTTTATTGCTGGTTAGTTGGTTGGTTTGTTTGACATCACATGTATTTCTATGTTTTAACAAGGGTTAGGTGAAGTGTGTGAATTCTAATGTAATTTAGCATTTCTGCTACTAATCCTGGTTTAGCTGTGACACAGGCAAATCTGGTATTAAGCAAAGAATGTTGTTGCATAAACACAGCAAATGCTGCCTCTCTTCCTTTCAGTGGACTCAGAAATTCACACCAGAGCAATCAGTTAGAATATGCAATTTATACTGCAGACTATTTAAATGTTTAAAAATGAGAGCATTCATTACAAATGCCTTCTCTAACCTTTTATTCAGGGTGAGATGCAAATAAAGCAGTGACTGATAAAGGGAGACATGAAAATGAATATGTATGTTTGCATAAGCTGTATTTCTTTGCTGCTGTGGAATAAATTCTGCTCTTAGTCCTATTTAAGCCTCCACTGCTGATTTCACTTTAGTTATGAGCGTGCAGCTGAAGCCAGGGTAAGTCCATCTATTGAGTGATCAAACCATATTTATTATGGAACCCACCTCTGTGTGGAAGTGAAACAGGCCTTGATCTCAAGGGCAGGCTATGCAGTGCCTCTGCAGCCCTGTGACATGATCTGGGTGTAAGCCTCACTCCAGTGAGTGCTCATGTTGGCTACAAAGGGAAAAAGTCCCACATGCCTCTGCAGAAGCCTGGGGAACAGTCAGATACCAACAATTAGAAACCTGTTATTTTCTTTAAAAAAGAAATAATAATAAATAGAAGTGCTAAGCTCAAAGAAGCAAGTTGAAAATTCATGATCAATTTTGTCATTGCTTTTCTTTCTTATTGGTAGGAAGAAATTACTCACTTTTCTCCCACCCTCAGATAAGATTAGGCTTTTGCACTCTATTAACCCCAGGGACTAAAAGATAGACTGTTTTCTAACAGGTGAATTAGTGCTAGATAACATTACCACAAATGCCAAGTCATTAAACATGTAATTGGATTTTTTTTTTTTTTGCTATCTTAACTTTTCTACTTTATAAAGGATCTTTACAAATTAATGACAGAATATGAAGCTGCCCTGAGAGCTATTTGCGCATTAAAAACAACCATGAAAGACTCCTATCCCCATCACATAGAGAACTATCCCACCAATTTCCAATTACTTCTGCCACTGACAGTTCACTGGACTGTTAAGTCATATTCTGCACCATACTGCTTAATGTGGTTAAGTCAGGCAGGTATTTTCTGCTTTTCTTTTTTATTTCTTCTTATTTCTAATTTTTCCCCCTGATTGTGAAGCAATTAAGCAGTGTCAGTAATGAAAAGGCAGAATTTTAGTACTATAAAGACATGGTTAATTTAAAGATGGATCCCTAGAAATCACCAAATAAATGCTTCTAGCACCCTGGTCCAAAAATGTTTCTAAGTTTATTCAGGACCTCCAAGAAAAGCATGTCCTTTGTCATTCACAGATATACAAAGGCGGGAAGCTTTAGTAAAAAGCTAAAGATATCAGAT
>VZUA01020625.1:0-12447 GCA_013401035.1 Horornis vulcanius | reverse complement strand
GTGTTTTTTTTTGGTTTTGGTGGTTTTTGGTTTGTTTTGGTTTGGTTTGGTTTTGGTTTTTTTGGGTTTTTTGGGTTTTTTTGGGGTTTTTTTTTGTTCTGTGGTGTCTTATAAAAATATATCCCAGCATCTTCAGAAGTCGCACACTGGTTGTATGTGGCGGTGTAGAGTTTTTATCATTTCAAATTATGTTGTATCAGTGTTCTAGAAAGCTCTTTGAGAATCCCATTCCATGTTTAAGTTTGTATGTTCCAGGTTTCCCTCCCCTGTCAATTCTCCTATCCCCTGCCCCCTTTGCCCTGTCAGTCAGGCACTGGGACCTTCCCAAGGATCCAGAAAGTTCCAGGGAAGGCGTCGAGTGAATGGCTGAACCCCAAGAATCCTCCCCCCGGTTCACTACCATTGGTTGTTAGAATGATGGATGTTCTGTTTGGACTTGCCTCTCTCTATCCCTATTGGCTGTGTCATGTATCTTTGCTTGGAACCCTCCCCTGGATAAAAGGCACTGCGACAAGCTGGGGGTGCTCTTTCGGTGGGGTGTTCCCTGGAAGAATAAACCCTTCCCTGTTTCACCTTACCGGAGCCTCCTTTTCATTCCTTGCCGACGCCGCGTTTGCCTCTGGCACTCGAGTGACTGAACCCACGATCCTGGCGGTGGCTGTAGCTCTGCCAGTGGCAGTGTGAGCGCGGGAATGGAGCTAGCTGGACCCCGCACGCTCGTAGTTGTATCTGTTGGCCAGTTGTGCCCTATAGCATCAAGACAGTCGAGGAGCTGAACCTGGCACAAGCATCCCTAAGAACACTTTCCTCTTTTTTGCAGTTGGCAACATCTGTTTTTTAGTTGCAACTTGCCTCCAAGCCCCTAAAATTCCTTTCAAATATTTCCAAAGCTACACTGCTCTGAGCTCAGCCATGGAAGTATTTGCCATTTCTTTTTCTGAGAGAAAATACTATCTGTTCCTGTCTGCCTGCTGCTCCATCTGTCTGCCTGATCTGCTGTTTCATAATCTGGAAGAGAATACCTTTTGTGTTGTTTCGTATATATTTTGTAACCACTACAGAGCTTTGCTTGAAGGGGCCAAACTCATCCCTGATGGTGAAACTTCACTGACTTCAGGTAGTTGTACAAGGTGAATCAGATCTTCCCTTGGGACCACTGCAGATAGAAAATGTGTAGTTGTGTGTATGAACAGGCAGAGGTGGGGAGGGGAATCAGAAGTAAGGTTTTGCAGACACTGTTCTAGGACAATAGTAAATCATATACTCACTGCTGCACTGCACAGAATGTGCTAAAGGAGAGCAAGAAAAATTAAGGAATATGCAGTTCTGCCCACTTCAGCGATTAGGCTTTTGTTAGAATACTCTTAAGCAATTACAGAGCTGCCAGGAGTGTGTTTAATTAAATATGTAAGTATCAGTACAAAAATAAAACCCAAGCAACACTTGCGTCATGCCTACAAGGTGTTATTGTTTCATTTATTTTTTACAGATGGATATTTTTTCAGGAATAAACTTGCCAAGTGTTGTGAGAGAGAGAAGGAATGAGAGAGAGAAAGATGTAGAGGGAAGTAGTGAAAAGAAATATGGATGCTACAGGAAAAATGGCAGTGCTTATATTTCAGAGAGGCAAACAAAGTACAAGTGCATCTGTGACAAGGAAGTATGACTTGAGTTCCCTACTTAAGGCTTCATTGAAATTGCCCAGTACTTGGGCAAAAACAGATGACAGAGTAATTAGGGATGGTGCATATAATTTATCAGTCACAGTCTTGAACTTCTTGTAGCTGACTGGAATGACCAGATGATTTCTTACTAGACCATGTATTTGGGCGGGGGGAGTGTGTGGAAGAAAAGGAGGAGCATAGCTAAGCACAAATAATAACTATTTGCCTAGAATCATAGAATGGTTTGGATTGGAAGGGTCCTCAGAGAGTACCTAGTCCCAATTCACTGGTATAAAGTAGGGATGCTACCCACTAGATCTGGTTGCTGATTCAAAGAAACCTGAATCTTTTACTCCCAAGAAAAAATTTCTTGCAGATGTTGAGGTGAGGGGAGACACAGCCATCCAGCACCTTTGGCTCTGCTGCTCTTTCTGGGACAGGCTTTGCACACCCAGGAAAGTGCTTTTGCTCACAGTGGAAGAGGGGTTCAGCTGTCCAGAGTGTCCTGGGTACACTAAGGCTTTACCTACAGACTAGGCAGGTTCCATAAGGGCTGTGTCCTCACAGGGTCTTACAGGCTGCTGACTTTTGCCTAGTGGAAAAGCTGGCACAAGATTTGATCCCGAGCTTCTTTTTCTTGTTGTTAGTGAGATTAGTAAAAGATTTGCATATAATCCATATTTTAAACTGCAGCTAGCGTGGGGTAGGAGAATTCTGGGACAAAGTAGTCCAGTATATAGTTTATATCATCTTGGTTAAATTATGTCAGAAACATAGGTCCAGTCACCCTTTTTCTGAACACCAACATTTTCTAAAATGTTCGTGTGCTAGGTGAGGCACCCAAGGCTTGCTTCCATCCCAGCTAACAGTAATGCAAAGTATTTTGACTCCACTGGCAAAACAATTTATAATGGTACTAAAATCCATCAGAACCATAACTGTGCCATTGCTGTGGGGGTTTTCTTTTGCCCAAGAAAGGGATGAATTCAGTACTGCAACTCACTACTCACAACCTTGAAAGATGTATCTGCAGGTGCCACAAATCTGTGATGACTTCCAGGCACAGGACTTAGGTTCAGTAAGAGAGGTGTTTTGGTCTAAGTGCTGGAGTGTTTGGTCTTGCTTGAGTGTTATTTCAAAGGAAGATGATCACCACAAACTCATGGTCTGTATGTGAGGGTGTCCCATAATTTTACTTAATTTGAACTTCATTTGTTCCTATTGCCTGTAAGAGTGTTTACCAAAAAAGAAAAGGAGTATTCTTACACGAGGGGAAAATGTCCACATTTTTTTTGGGGGGGGCATGAGCCTATTCAGTCTCCAGGAGAGGGAAATAAAGAGAGGTTAAGATGAAGTAACTGTTGGCTTTGTCTTTCACTTCCTGAAAGCTGTGGTTATAGTTTTCAGAGAGGCTAAAGAAATTAACTATGTATTTCTTTTTCAAATGATAAGTCCAAATCTCTGAAAAAGCCTAGAAAGTAAATGTTTTGCTTGCTGTATTTTAGCTTCAGAACTGATTATGTTTTGAATTAACCCATGTTCCTTGTTACCTGAACAATGCCATAGCATTTGTCATGCTAGTAGCAGACTCTTATGTTAATTTACAAAGAGAAACAACTGAGGACATCATAAGCTCCTACACAGAAACACTAATGAGGAAACAGCTTGGCGTTGGGTGCACTTTCTGTATTTTCCTCAGACTGTCTCAGGTGCAGAATGAAAATGCTCCAGTGATAAACACTAGTGAATGGTGGGGAAAGACACCATAATTTCACGTGCAAATCCGATAATTTACCCTACTGATTGAGGGAAAGGATTAGTTCCCTTCACCATGCTCTTCTCATATCTCCACCCACTCCCCATCTTCAGGAACCCTCCATCTGAACCAAAATGCTTTATCTGTCCCTTAGTGAAACATCTTTTATTTGCCAACTTGTTTTTCCCACAGACTCCTGCTCCCTTTTGTGTTTGTGCTAATGTTTGAATGTCTACACCGCGTAGCCGATGATTATTTGTGAGACAGAGTGAGTTAATGCAGATTTGCAAGCTGTTCCCATTTGTTAAATGTCAGAAAAACACATGCAAGTCACTGGCTTTAGCACTTAGCTGCCAGCTGGCTCTTCTGAAAGGAGGGGACAAATGACAGTCTATCAAACAGCATGCTTTCAAAGAAAGAGGAGACCTGTTCCAGAACTGCAGCTTCAGAGGCTCTTTTTAACAACATAAGCAAAACTGGGAGCCAACCTCATTTTTTCCCCCGGCTGTAATGAACACATAGCTTAGCAACAGCATTCCCCCACCCCCAGTATAAATGAACTGGAATTACAAAGCTTATGAGGAAAAATGTGTCATTTTTCCCCCTCTCTCTCTTTCACTTCAAATTTTATTTATTTCTTTCATTCTTTTGGGCTCAAATGTAAGACCAAAAATTCCGAAAGGGGAAGGAGTGGGGTTCTGAGATCAGTCACAAATCTCCCAAGATTGCAGGAAACTGTGCCAAATGTAAGTGTTTATCCATGGGTAAGTGCCCAGTGTAGATTAACATATTTTAATTATGGTCTCTGGGTTTGCTGCACTCCCTGAAGAATACATGGTTTAGGCCTCATTGGAGAGCCAAAGTTGTCGGAGGGGGGAAGGGATTTTTTTTGGTTGTGCATGCTGATGGGGTGCTGCATCCTCACCGTGCCTAGAGTGCCGAGACATGCCTTTCTCCTGGAGCAGATGCCGCAGGATGGCGGCAGTGCTGGTTTCTTTGTGCTACCCAACATGCTCTGACCCTGACCTGGAGGCCAGTGCTCCTCTGCTGCAGCTGCCAGTGCAAGGGCCAGGGCGTAGTTCTGCTTCCTGGGGTGATGTCCACCGGGACCTCCAATATCACCTGCTCATTAGGATGTCTCTGAACAGCTGTCATGTGGTGCTGACTTTTGTCACAGTTGACAGCAGTGAGATTAAAGCAGGTAGCCGGAGGCTGAAAAACTCTCTGTTTTGTTACGAAGCCCTGAGTCATCTAACCCCCTGTTATAAATATTAGGTGTCAGATTTGGATTCACAGAGTCACTTGTAGCCCTGGGTAGATCCCATTACACAAATGGTCCAATTTATTACAGCAGGACTATTTGTAGACAAAGATTGCCATCATTGTCAAGATGTCAAAATCTGGCCTGATATGTTTAATGCTTCATAATTAACAAGCTGCATCATGCTAGTGAACACCTTCCAATTATAGAACAAGATTTTGGAATGAGTGGTCATTTCCCAGAGTTTTCTATGGTTTAAACTCTGTGACAGTTCGGACAGGACCTTGGGAAGAAAGAGTGTGGTGCCAGGAAAGGTCTATCTTTTCTTCCCTGTCCTTATTTTAAGACTAAAATCCAATTTTCTTCTTATAGGAGAAAGGGAGAGACAGATCCATGAAGACAGTAATTCAAGCTGCATAGCTTGCAGAAGAAGGAGGCCCTTCTGTTTACCTCTTGTCAATGGAAGGACCCCAAGTAAAGTGCTACCGGAGGGAATGGGAATAACAAGGTGAGATGAAACCTTTTCCAATTGCAAACTGTGTCTGCAAAGCCCATTGCTCTGTTGCTCATAAATTCATTTCAGGAGCACTCTAAAACAAGGAATTTGATCCTAAAGATGCTCTCAAATTTTCATCTAAACCACACCACCTTTCAGCGGTTTAATCCATGGAAATAATAAATCTCTTGATCTCTATGCTTTTACCCTGGAAACATACCCTGGGCACCCCTGAATTTTAACACTGGGTTTGCTAACGCCTGCCTAAATCCCAGTGAGATCCAGGAATTAGGCAAAGTGAAGGCTCTGAATCTGATAGGTATAACTTGAACCATCCCTGATGTCTTCAAGTTCAGCACAAGGCCTTACTTTACTCAAGGCCCCTTTCATAGATAAAAAAGGTCTAGCTATTTAAACGAAAAGGTAAGATATCCCAGATTCCAGGCTGTCCTCATTCAGATGAATATGAAATAAGAGACTTCAATTGCTCTAAACTTCTCATTATAGTCTCAAACTCTAGGCTTTGAGACTGTCTGGGGAAAAGGGCTATAAAAGTTATTGTTCTGCAGCTGGAGGAATCCAACCCCATTTTGAATGCTCAGGGTCTTCAGAGCTATGTCCATAGAGATATTCAGAGATATTTAGGCACCCAACTGCTCTTTGTCTCAGTGCCTTCATCAAGAGAGATCACAGTCTGCTTGGATGTAAAGGGTAACAGAAAATGAAAGCACCATGCAGTATCAGCCTGTGGAGAGAGTGAGAAGACAGTTGTTAATCTGAAAATTTCCTCCACATTATATTCTTAATATCTTTCCTTTTGCACCATAAACTGCTCCCTGCAATTGTGCTTGGGATCATTCAACTGAAAAGAAAAGCTCCCCTGTCCATCTGCCTGGCAGGACTGTCCAGAGGTACCTCCTTTTCTCCTTCCTTTCCACAGATCTGGCTGGCAAAGCTTATCAAACAGACCATTACAATATACTAGTCTCTCCAAGCCTCCAAAATCTGACTCTGAAGACTGAGATAGGTGAATTTGTTGCATATGGCACATCTGCATTTCTAGTGGCTTGAAAATATTGCCAAGGAAACACCAAATTCACCAGCCTGGGAGAGCTGAGACTGCTACAGATACACACCAGAGGTCCCACGAGTACGGAGACAGAGTATGCATTCCTTGCAGGCACACAGGAACACAAACATGCATGTATTTATACAGAGAGGCATCCAGATCTGCACTCCTCAAAGACACTCTGCACATACACAGTCAGCACCCGCTGCCCATCATGTCCCCTCTCTGTCTGGTCAGGGTGAAAATTGGTGCAAAATATACAGACGTGGATAAAATGTGGATCTACCAGTAGCTTGGCTCACTCAGTCTGACCAGTACCTACCTATGAATCCCTATCTCCCTCGTTTTGTTGGCACCTGGACATAGAAGGCTGCTGCCCAGGGAGGTACAGACACCTTGTATCATCACAAACACACACACACACAGAGGATCCAAAGAAGAGAACTAGCCAGTTGTATTTACACACAGCTGACCAATTTATCCCCTTTTCCTTCAGTTTCCCCATATTTGGCTGTCCCAAACCATTTTGATTCTCCCTTTCCCACATTTTTACTATTCTTACTTCTCCCAAATATTCCATGACTTCCATCCTATCCCAAAACACTTTTCTAGTGCACCTCATAATGTGCCCCTGGGTACCTCTCTGTCCTTGGGATGCTCCACAGAGCAGCTTCTGTGATTCATCAAGGTGGGATGATGCTCTTTATGGACACCCCTTGGAGGAGGTGTGACAGGGACTTACCTCTTGCCTGAAGTTATTTGGGTGCCCTTTCTTCACCATTATTATACTCTGGGGTTCTCTGTATGTGTGGAGATGAGCCTTTTATTTCACAGCGTGACAAATACCTGGTTTCTGACAGAATTTTCTTGTTGCCTGAGTAGATCCTTCTTTGTCTCTGAGACATATAAGCTCATAACAAGCTCTTTCTGTTACATGAAGAGCATTGGCATGAGTAAGTCCTTGAAGAATGTCAGGCTAAGATTTAACCACTAAATTCTGGTAACAGCAGGATGTGGTTCATGTAAGCAAGTGGCAAGATAAGACCAGTCTACTAAGTATAGTAGGGTGTGTCTGGGGAGACTGTGGGGATCTGTTCATCAGCTCATGGACTTCTGACCATGTGAAAATCAGCATCCCCACTGGGCAAAAAGGGTTGTTGTTAGTGCTAGACTTTTCTTAGGGCATCACTGTCTATAAGTAATGGCACCAAAATACTTCAACAGTTAAGAGTGTCAGAATATGCATAGGCAACTTTTAAGTGCACAAGACACAGATTTTCACGGATGCTTAGATTAAAGATCTTCTTCATGTTCAGGTGAAACTTCCTGTGCATCACTTTGTGCCCATTGTTGGTTGTCTTATTGCAGAGCACCACTGAGCAAAGCTTGGTCCATCCTCTAATACGTCCCTCCAGACACTGAAAGACATTGATGAGGTCCCCTCTCAGGTGTCTCTCATAAACTAGAATCTTAGATCTAGTAAGAGACACAATAAATACAGCAGAATACTTGAGAACAGGTAGATCTGAAAGCAGTATTCCTATTTACCTTTCATCCTGAACCCTGCTTTGTCAACATGGCAGATGCACTTCGAGACAGGATGGTGATAAAGTACTTATTATTATTGAAAATATTATTTTCTCATTTTACTCCTTCATATGCTAGTTGAGGGAAGTTATCCTGGGTATTTGTGTTTGATACCGCTGGAGTTCTATACATTGAGAGAGCTCTGAGTGAGGAGGCTGCAGGACCTCACCTTACCAGCACTAAGCTGGGATGACCATTCTGTTTCAGCAGCCAGAACTAGCCTCTCCTCAGGTGGTGATGCTGCAGTGCAGACGTTAGACTATTTCTGAGCCAATTTAAATCTCTGTCTCACAGTGATGTTTTATGCAGGGCAGGCTTATGCTTAGTGCCTGATACACAGCCCACAGAAATGGATAGGATGCTTTTGACTGTGCTTCAGCAAACCTTAGCTAAATCACTAAATTCTCCCCACCTCACTTCCTTTCCTTGAAACAGATAACTGCCTTTTCTTCACACAGTGCCCATGTTGCTCAACACAACAGATCCCTAATCATTTGGGAAGGAAGAGAAGAGAGGGGAAGGAAGGGCAGATGGTATCATCCTAATGCAAATAATAAATAATCAGATTAATCCCTGCATCATGACAGAACTTTCATTAGGTTCAGAACTAGGGAGAAACACTGCTGTGTTCCCCAGGAGCAAGTCAGAGGGGAACATGATAAAAAGTGCTCCCAAGCTTGCTTTTTTTCATTTTTTCATTTCTTTCATTTCTTTTTCTTTCCTCCTCATTTGTTTTATATTTGGGGTAGAACAATGTGGAAGAGCAAAGACAGAAAATTAGTGTTTGAAGTAAGCTTCTGTGTTTAAGATATTTTTGTCAGCATCTCTCGAGCAGGGTGACCAAATGCTCACATTGTAGGGGTCTTGCTTTTGTGATCTGCAACCATATGTCAATGTATCAAAGAGCTATGATCATGGACCAAAGCAGGCAGAACTGAAATGTCAGTGCTCAGGTAGGAGGAAAGCCCTCTTTTCTGTGACTTTCTTAGCTGAAATGTTGAACTCTTTGCACTGCTCTTGCTGTTTCTTGGTTGGACTGTTTCTATTTCCACAGAGTCCTCATGCCTGTCATTGCCTGGACCTGGTTCAATAAACACAGTAGCCACATCTGAGAGTACAAATATTTCTTCAGAGGCTTAAATGTCCATTTGAACATGAGATTGCAGCAACTGCATGTGCAGTCAGAGCCAATCCAGTATATACCATCAGTACTGACATGTCCAAATTTAGGGAGATCCTACATAAGAGGAACACTGGTGTGAGATGACAGGGAACACAGGCTGGGTGCATCAATGGGTCTGCCAGAAGTAATCATGTAGTGACATCAGAGGTGGTGGGATTTCCAGTCACCAGAAACCCTCTGTGTGGAGGATGCACATCATGTCCGCATTGGCTGTGCTTCTCCTGAGCATGAATTTCCATCTGTATACTCCTACCCACAGGCTGGGGGTGCTGCCTCTTGCCTTGATGTAGCAGTAGCACTGGGATACCATGCAGCAAAAGGCCATGGAGGCATTTTTTGCCATACTGCAACCCAAAAAGTGAATGTGCAGTTTTCCCATTGGCAGACATGATATGAGAGGAAACTCATCTGCACTTTTCCCAAAAACAGTCCCTTCTTTTGCAATTCTCAAGTAGGGGGTTTCTTCCAGTGCAACAGCAGCTAGTCAATACACACTTTCACAAATAGCATGAACTGAGCAAAGTGAGTGTTTAATATCTGAAGAATGATTTATAAGGTGCTTTACAGAAAAGTTTTCAACAAGTCTGAATTCTCTATTAAAAGCTGCTTGCTTCATTACAGAGTTACCAAAATAGGCAAAGAAAATATTCCCAGCTTATCCCAAGACTCCTTAACTCCTGACAATTTTAATAAATCAAGGAACATTTGTAAGTACTAAATGTTAAATGTGTATTCACAGTTAATTTTTAATCAACTAACAAGTGTGATGTGTTAATTGAATGCCATTAAGAAACCATAACTTGATGCATTAGCTATTTTCCTATGCAGTGGAACTTTTCCCAAGGCTTTCAGTTGTTGCCCAGGCTGCTTTTGAAAAAAAAGTATTTTAAATGTGTTTAGACCTGGACTGTTCAAACCCTAAAACTGAGCCAAGTTCACAGGGTTAACTGAGGTTTGTAGTTCTATGAACCTGAGCTGAATTTTAAACAAGCCTGGGCTAAGCTTCAAGTTATTTTGTGCCTTAATGTATGACTTGCAACCTACAGAGTGATCATGTAGGCTCAGCATTGTAGACTTCTGACTTCAATATGAATTGCTTAATTTTTGGGATGTCAAACAAAAGATCAAATACAGAAGGATAGCATACACACATCTCTGAGACTTGTGAAACTTTCTGGTTTTGTATCCAGTTTATCAGCTGACTCCTCCTTGATGTGAGCCAAGTAGAGCAATGCCTCTTTCATTCCAAATGAGAATTTGCACTTTTGCCTTGGTCACACATCTCCTGGATGTAGTGCAACTCGCTGAAGAAGATGCTGCCCTCTGTCTTGCCCCATCTATTCCCTTCTGCTCCTGCTGGCCTGAGGGGTGGACTATTTGTATTGTGTGNTCACCCCAGTGGAGCTGTGCTGATTGATGCCAGCAATGGTGCTGAACCTGTGCTGCTCACCCAGAGATCCCCCACACATGCTCCAGGTTGTAACCCCCGCCAATAACCCCCACCACAAAAACTATTTTAGCAACAAATATGCTCGTATTTTTATGCTCATAACATAACACTGGAAATGTTACTCCTCACAAAGTGCTTTAAGATACCTGCTCCTCCTTTCAGATGAAAACTGTGCAGAGCTCCAGGAGAACCCCTGGGTGACAGCTGGAGTGTTTTTGCCCCTACCTGGCAGCCCAAGGATAGTGAAATACGGCCGGCACTCCGTGAAGCCGGAGCTCTGCCGCACGCAGCTCCTCCACAGCCCCTGGTACTGGAACACAGCCGTGACCGGGTTGTCATACAGGTCCTGCGTGCTCCACGTGTCCATGGCCGTGGCCATGATGCTCCCTCCGACGCCCAGCAGTGACACGAGGAACCCCATCACCTGGCAGATGGTGGTGGACATGGTGTGTCCCCGGAGAACGGCGGTGACACGGCCCCGAGGGAGCCGCGGTCCTTCTGGGGCTCGGGAGTCCTCCTGCCTGAGCCACCAGCACTGCAGCTGCTCTTATCAGATGCTTTCCATTGAGGGCTGTTTGCTTAAAGTGTTTTTGCAAGATAGTCCAGTTTCACTCTCGCTGCCGGGGAGGTTTGTGCCGGCAGGGCTGGAGATAGGAGCTTTTGTCCTTTACAAGTGCTTGTCCTTCCACGTTTAAGCAGCCGCGCTCTGCCGGGTGTTGGGCAACCCACTTGGGGCTTGGCCAGCCCCCTGAAACCCTTTGCTGCCCATTGGGCCTCTCCTGCCTGCTTGCCACGGGGCAAGGACCATGTCCCCAGGGGAATTCAGAGCCTGGCCCAGGCCACCACCTCCCCATCCCTCTGCTGATGCCACCAGACAATCTGTCCCCCATGGAGGTGTCCTCACAACAGGCACAATGGGAGACAGGGCTCTGCCAGAGATGTGGCAGCCCAGGGAAGTGGCTGCTCCTTGCCGTGCCCTCAGGCATCCATTGGATGCTGACCATGGCACAACCCAGGGCACCGAGCCAAGAGCCTCAAACTGATCCAGCAAAGCTCCTCCAACCCTGTTCACCACACAAATCCCCACTGCCATCACGAGCACACGCTGAAACCCACGTGGGAGGGAGGAGAGAGCAGGGAAAGACCACTGGGAAATGTCCTTTCTGAGGGGTAGCTTCTCCATATTGACTGGAGGGATGGTCCTGGGAAAGGGATGGGGGATGTAAAAAGTGGGAAATTCATTATCACAGTGGAGAGGTGCTGGGCTCGTGGGAGCAATATAAATCCACTGTGCCACTCTGCCAATGGAGTCAACAAGGTAAAGCCTGGAAGAAGAGTATTAGACTAAGTAAGCTAATACTCTTCTTCCAGGCTTTACACTTCCTGAGCGGGTAGCACAGAAGAATTTTTGGAGGACTGTGTCCTGTTCTCAACTCAACATAAAAATAAAGCAAATTTGCCTCTATAGGAAGGTATGGTATCCTCCATGTGGTATGGAATCCATCTCACCTCATTAAAGCTGACTAAAAGTAAGCAACCCACTTATCAAGGTTTTGCTGAAGTTGATGACGAGTGCTGGCACATGCCTTGAGTGTTTCCACTGCCAATATTGAAGACACCAGATGGGCCTTCTGGTCATGCTCTCTCCATCAACTAGAAAAGAGCCTAGATTAACTTGGATCTGACACTAGTCTTTTAAGTGGATAAAGTTGGATGAGATAAATTCCATGTACACTCCTAGCTCAGATGTTTAGCAGCTGTACTGTTGTCTTCATTCTTCTTGTCTCATAACACCTCTCCTTCTATTTATCACTGTTGCAAGAGATTCCTACCTTTCATACCCACTCCAAAATGACTTTCATATTACCAAAATCAAGACCAACCCTGGGCATTAATTGGCCTCTGAATATGTTTGCCTCTTTGTATTACCTGTGAATGGAGCCTGGTTGTCGGTGTCCAGGGCACTCCCCTGACTGCCTTG
>VZUA01020612.1:30383-42279 GCA_013401035.1 Horornis vulcanius | reverse complement strand
ATTTCTTCGTAATTTTAGCCCAGAGGTAATTTGTATTGAACTGGAACAAAAAAAAGCAAATGTCTAGAAAATCTTTTTTAATTCCATACAAAAAGAATTTTTTTTTGCAAATTGAAATTATGCAAATTGAAAATAATTTCAGTTCTTGAGAAAAATAACTCTTTTTCAGTTTTTGAGTACTGTACTGCTTTGGATAGCTAATATGAATTGGGATGGGAAGAGTTCATAATAGAGGACTGCCCTGTTCTCAATGTAACTTTAAGCAACACTTGTTTTGGGGACTCTGGAAAACAAAATCCTTGCTATTTCACCATTCAAAGATGTTTCAAACACTTTGNTTTATGGTGTTTTCAGAGTGTATGGTTACTTCTCTTATAAACAACATGATTTCAACACTGAACAGATGTACTACTCAAGAGTGCTGCAGTGAGAATTTCTTACCTGTACAGCATCATAAATGAAGATATAATCTACTGTTTTGAAATACGAATGTTATAGACGCCACAGGCACCTCACTTCTAAAGAATATTCACATTTGCAGTAATGATTTTAATTCACCCTCAAGCCTTTTAACTTCATCTCAACAAGCACATATCAGTGTATTTACAGGAAAAGAGAGAGAGGTGTATGTTCTGTAGTGGTGCAGATGCTGCTTTTGGTATCAGACACGCTCTGAAAACAGACACTGGCATTTCCAAATGGGACAACACATCCTGATAGAGCTATCATAGCTCCCGGAACTATCAAAGCCAAAGAATAAAGTACACTTGTAGGCATAGAATCAAAACAACACATCAGTGTGAAACGCATGCAGCAAAGAGCTGAAAATTCCAGATACAGTAAGAAAATTTAGCACTTTTTCAGTTGGGAGACTGGCAGGCCTCAATCCAGGTGAAAGACTCTAATGATACTTAAAACACAAACTTAATTCAACACACGTATCTGGCGTGAGGCTACATCTTCTTTATTAAAAAAAGCTTCCACCTATTTGCACAGAAAGATTGTGTCTGTGGCAGCCTACAAAATCTAACACTTCTGTTAATAGAAACCTGCATAAACCATACTGAACAGTCAGGTTAAAGTAGTTCAGCATCTCAATTTTTCATATTTAAGACTAAACAGGTGATAAACACTGCTTGGGAACCTATGGTTTTCGGTGCAGGCCTTCAGAATTTTTCTGAATCTTGCCATTCAATTCAAACAAGAACAAACACATGCAGCAGCACCAGAAGGAGGAGGTGGAACTAACAGCATCATCCTATCCCATTCATTTACATTGTTACCCTGTTTTAAAGCTTTCCATTTCAAGAGTTCAGCTAAACAACTCTGAGTGCCTTTTTGAAGACACTGCAATCAGTCTGTGTTTTTAATTACTAAGTAGAGTTCAGAGAAAATCTTAAGATACAAGAATCAGCTTAAGCAGATTTCATAGAAAACAAAAACCGTGGCACACGGGTCTGGAGTCAGTCAAATGAAAATCTGTTTGGGGGATTTCTTAGATTTTTCTTCCCGCATTGATATTCAAAATGTGCAGCTTTACTTACCATCACTGCCAGGCAAGAAGGATAAGCAGACATCCATAACAAATCCATTTCCAAAGTGCAGAATTTCAACGCATTTAGCTGAAAAACAGGAACAGACAGTGTTTATCTCATTCACTGTAACTATTACAGTTACGCTGTCATTTCCTTCTATATTATACAGTTAAAATTTCCCATCCATTTCTATTTTAAGAAGCCGAAAAAATCTACTTTTTTTTCAGAAGCCTAAACAATAATATCATCTTCTGTGTGGTCATAAAAATTTGTCAAGTTATTTGACTTAGAAGATAACACTGAGTATTAAATCCATACAGCTTTAGCGTGGAAACAGACCAGAAGCAATAAATACTGCAAAATATATCCTGTGGCAACAGCATTTGCAACACAGGAAGATAAAACTGAATCCATTTGCTACAACAGCAGCTAGAGAGATGAGGAAAAACCTGTAAACATCCCTGAGGATCCTGGAAATGGTTAAACTAGTAAGCCATCCACATCAAAATAAACAAGTGGATAGCAGAAAAAAAAAACTCTCTACAGTGGAAGAATTAGCCCCTCCATCACTGTAACCCACACCAGCAAGGCAAAACGGAAAAGACAGGACTTCATGGGGGGTTATTTGGGAGCACCAAAAATGCCTTCCGAGACTGCAGACTGGCAACCCCCACCTCTCTCATATAGGCAAGGCAATTTGAAATCCTCAAACTCACCAGAGAAGGAAGAAAGTAGCTAAAGAAATGCAGTCACTATAACTCAACCAACAAATAACACCTTAAATCTCAACTATCTACCCAATTTATTTCTTACGTATTTCAGAATGCTGTTTTCCCACATTTCCATGCAAGGGCCTAGTTCAACAGAAGGTCAAGATCCCATTATCCCAAACTTCATTGGACTCAGGCCAATAGGAAAAAACAAGTGACTAGTTAAACCTCACCTTTCTAATGCCAGCATTAATCATTTTACTACGTAATTTTACTTCACACATGCATACAGCTAGTCTGCCTACACATTACAGAGCAAAACAATGGTTCAGATTATCATAATCTGAAAATGTATTTTAAATAAAAGTAAATTCAGGCCACACGCCCCTGTTGAAATATAAAGATAAATCATTCTGCAGAACATATCTGACCCAAGGCTTTCAAAGAATAATACGGTGATTTGATGTACTAAAGTCTGAAGAGAAATCAATGTAGTTGCATTACAAGACGTTAGTATTTAATTCCTAATGGATAAGCATTCATCATTCTTATTTAGCCAGTATGTTATACCTAACATTAAAAAAATGTTACCTTCTGAACCATGCTGAGACCAGATTCTTACAGTAGAGTCAGAGGCTGCAGAAGCTATTAGCAGATTTAAATCAGGTTCATCTGACTGGTAGACAGCATCCACAGCAAAAACAGCTTCCGTGTGGCCTTTGAGAGGAATGCTTTTCACAAGCTGTACACATGAGAAAAATTTACAGTCTGAAATTCCAGTAACTTACATGAGAGAATTTTTAAAGCCATTTCAGAAAAAAAAAAAAATGAAAATGAGTTCTATACTTGCAATGACAGAGTGTCTGCCAAGCTATGCTTAAGCTAAAGCATATTCCAGGAAACCCAGAGAAGGGATACAGCAGCAATGAATATTAACTTGGTAAGATTTTGCTTAAAGCTGAATGGAATGAAACGTTCCTCTGTACACTACAAACCTCACCCTTCCTTTAAGGGAAGTTGGAAACAGTATAAAAGTTAGGAAGAGCAGTTTTCCCTCCTTTTTCTCCTTCACTTGTCCCTCATCCTAAGGAACAGCCCACAAGAATTTGGAGAACGTTAGTGAAGGAGACAGAGCAGAGAACACAGTGGAATAGGCAGCAGCTACAGCAGCTCTAGCAGCAATGCTTAGCATGTTCTCAAAACTAAAACAGCTTTTTACTCCTTCGAAATGCCAAGGTGAAAAACAAAACCACTAAATTTAGACCATGAGTACAGGTGATTCAATTTGCAATCTGTCCCTCATAAACACAAAGATCAAAATGAGAAGCTTTTAATTTGGCAGCCAGAAGTCATCCAGAATTTATCCAAATGTTATCATAGACAGACTTGACATCTCTTCCCGAAATACAGCCTGGTAGGCCCCAGTAAGAATTTTTGATTGATTCAATACAGAACTTTGTTTTTAAGAATTTACACTAGTCTAGAACTGCCATCAAAATGAGCACATCTAACCACATTCTTTTGAAATTATTGCCATATAGCCATGCACCACATCAGCAGAAAAAGTTTATAAAAAAGTCTGTAACCTAAATAAATGCTTTAACAGTTACAATGGATCAGGATCAGAAATTACGTATTTCCAAGAACCTTCCCCCATCAAAGTAGGTTCATTTCCCCCTACAATGCATTCTCATGCATTTTAAAATGCCAAGTCTAATTACCTACTTTGAGACAGATGATGAAATGGCTTACCTACACAGCCATTCAAATCCACTGCCTAATAAGCAAGATTTTAAAAGTTGGATAATAAAGTGGTTTTTTCATCAAAATTTCAGGTCATTCTGAAGGGTCTTTCACACAACACTGAGTTTTCTGACTTACATTTTACAGTACAAATAACAAATTAGCATGTCTCCAGTTCTCTGACAAAAGCCAATTGTTGAACAGATTTTTTTATCTTCATTTTTGTTAAACATCTGTACCAACTTGTATATCATCCTGGTAAGACTATCTACATACAAACCCCACACTGTTGCACAGACTGACCACAGATCACTAGAAATGGATATAAGGAAACAAGGAATAAGGGTACGGAAAACGCCAGCTCAGAATGAGCCTCATGGTTTGAAGGTTTTAAGGTGGTTTAAAGAAAACTGTCATGTGAGATCAGAAAGCTGATGAGTCAAGAACATATAAACAGGGTCTTTCAGACAGGTAAACAAATCCACTCAACAACTGACAGGTTAGTTAATTTCTTTACCAATGCTGATTTGAAAAAGAACCACAGAAAAGAGGAAACATTTATAGTAAAACATACCAAAACAGAGTAGTAACAATTTCAAGGGTGTACACACTGGGTTCAATTAAAAATAAAAACCAAAAACAGTCAAAGTGAAACAAATAGTACGAACCAGAAATACAGACAAAACAGATAATTTATGATATGTGAGAACATAGTGCAGTGGGAGATTTGAAAAGAGGTTATTCCTGCTTACCTGATTATTCCATGTTATTGTATCTTTCCATTCCCAAAGAATAAGTTGTTTATCAGATCCACCAGAAATTAACTCTGTTTCGGAAGCTAAAAAATACGTTTTGGTTAGTTCAGAGTACACTTAACTTTGTAAGAGCAACATAAGCAGTTCTGCTGGTTAATACTCACAAAGTATCACTGGTAACCAAAGCTTCCACCAAAATAAAGTATGGTTAATAGGAACTGCACCATGCAGAACATGTAAAGAGCAAAGATATTCCCTAAGAAAACTTAAAGAGAAAATTCACAGGACTATTTAAAGTTCTGTAAGTAGTAAAAATATTTCTCCAAAAGACTTTAAAATCCAACAGTGTAAATAAATCTTTTGGGTTTTTGTTTGGTCTTTTTGCAAGATAGGAAAATAAAGCAAGAGAAATCTAAACAAACAGAATTCAAAGCTTCACAAGAAAATTTAATTCCCAAGTTCCCTGAAAGTAACTTATTTTAATCATTTTTAAGAAGAATGTTTTAGTGCAACCCGTTGAAAGGATGGCAGTTTATCTCACTATTAAAAACTAATGTTTGTACCTCAATACTTCTCAAAGAAAGGAAGCAGCATATTACATTAACAATATAATCAACAGCTACATTTCTCTTTTTCAGTGAGTTTCCATAAACGCCTAAGGGCAAGAATATATGGCTAGGAAAAGCCTGCAGTAAGCAATGTTAAATTCTGGAATTACTATCCAGCAAAAGCCTCATAAATGTCTCAAACATTTCTATCTAAAGAGTATTTTTTTCAAGTACATAACCTCTATGCAACATCAGAGCTATAATTATGCTCAGAGATTGCTGCAAAAGCATTCCAAATCAGTTTACAAAGTCAAAACACGTAAGACGTCAAACCTTACTGAACAGACTGGTAGCAGAACAAGCAGCACAAGCCATTGACCTGTGTGAGCTGCTGCAGCCCCAGGCAAACACCTTCTTGGGGTGCCCTTGGCTGTGGGGCCAGGAGCAGAGACCCCCTCACTCACCAGGCAGCTCACCCGGGTTTGGCAGGTCACATTCCTGTAGACCCATCTGTTAAAATGAGGCCACACCTCGAGTGCTGTGTCCAGTTCTGAGCCCCTCAATTCAGGTAGGGCACTAATGTGCTGGAGCAGGTCCAGAGATGGGCAAGAGAGCTGACAAGGTCTGGAGCACGCATCTTATGAGCAGTGGCTGAGGGAGCTGGGCATGTTTAGCCTGGAGAAAAGGAGGCTCAGGGCGGACCTTATCGCTCTCTACAGCCACCAGAAAAGAGATAGCAGTCAGGTGGGGGTTGGTCTCCTTTCCCGGGTAGCAAGTGACAGGATGAGAGAACACAGTCTTAAGCTGCACCAGGGGAGGTTTAAGTTGGACATCAGGGAAAATATATTCACAGCAAGGGTCCTTAGACACTGGAATGGGCTGTCCAGGAAGGTGGTGGAGTCAGTGTCTCTGTAGGTATTTAAGCAAAGACAGGACGTGGCACTCAGTGCCATGGTCTAGTCGACAGGGTGGTGTTGGGTTATAGGTTGAACTCGATGATCTCAGAGATATTTTCCAAACTAACTGATTCTGTGAAAATCCCTACTGGGAAGCTGGGCTAAGGAAAAAGGACACACTGCGAGCGTCGCAGTCCCTTATTTCCTTGAGTGCACAGCACAGCCCCGCTGCCGCCGAGCCTCCCCCCCTCCCTCTCCCCTGCAAGGCCAGCAGCGCCCGCGGCCCAAGGGGAACCGGCCCCGGCCCCACCGCGACACCGCACCCCCGACGGGACGGGGGGTGCAAGGCCGCGCTACTCACCGCGGTCCCGCCGGCGGACCCAGCGCACGCAGTTCACCCTGCCGGCGTGGCCGCGGAGGGCGGCGACCGCCCGCCTCACCTGCGGGACAGACAGACAGCACCGAGAGTGAAGCACTGGTATTGGTCCCGGTCCTGGTCCCGGTCCCTCTCCCGGCCCCACCCCAGAGCGCATCAGCTCACCTCCGGGTCGTAGAGGATGACGTCGTGGCAGCTGCCGAAGGCGAGGAGGCCGCCGCGGCCCCAGGCCACGGCGCCGCCGCCCGCCCGGTTGGCGCAGCAGGCGATGTGACAGAGCGACACGGGCGCCGCCATCTTGGCCGCCGCCGCGTGCGCGACCCCGCGCGGCTCCCATGGCAACGACCCCGCGCGGGGCGGGGCCCGAGGTGGGCGGGGCGCGGGGGCCGCCGGGCAGGGCGGCGCGGGCGGCTGTGGGCATTGTCGGTGGGGGTGGAGGTGTTTGTCTGTCTTGCAGCTTTTGACCAGACCTCAGGGGTTTAAAAAGTTTAAAACTTTTCTGCTTGCTGGTTTCTGTGAGGAAATTCCTCCTGATGTCTAACCTAAATGTCCCCTGGCGCAGTTTAAGGCTGTGTCCTCATCCTGTCGCTGCGTGCCTGGGAGAAGAAAGCGACCCCCTCCTGTCTACAGCCGCTTTTCAGGGAGTTATAGAGAGCATTAAGATCCCCCCGAGCCTCCTGTTCTACAACCCCAGCTCCCTCAGCTACTTCCCATAGGATTTATCCTCTGGACCCTTCACCAGGTGGATTCCACCTGAGCTGCAGGAGAGCTGGGTATCAGTGATCATGTCGCTGTTACCCGTTCCTGGGCTGTTTCCATCACCTGTGAAGCCAACTCCTGATCAGGAATCATGCTCAAATTACGTCTCTGACGTCAAGATGTATTTAATTCTACTGTATGTGATGTCCTAAAATTACTGTCATGGAAAGCATGAGAATTTGCAACTGGGCAATGGCAAGGCTGAATGTCTTGATCTGCATGTTTGAATACCTTTGCTTTGCAGGGAAAAAAAGCTGAGCACGTAGCAATTAGTCAACTTCATCTTTACTTTTTTTTTTTTCATTTTTTGATACATTTATTGCCCTTTCTGCACAAGAAAGGATTCAAGGATTTTGCCAGTTCCCAGTAGCCACAGGTGCAAACAGCTGCCCCACAGGCTGAGTAAGAGTCTCAGCAGGACTTTCAAGACATCCACGCTGCCTCCAAATGCACTGCCCCACACATGCCAAAGGCCCTGGAGTAGAAGCCAGGCTCAAGTGTAAATGGAGAGCTCAGCAACGAAAACGTGGAAAGGGAAAGAAACAGAGATGTGTTTCATGTCCCCAAATCCCACCTAGGATATCCTGAGATATTTGAAACTGAACTGAAAAGCTGGGAAGTCTGGGCTGGAGGGAGAAGCTGGCTGGAGGGAGAAGTTGAGGGAGGGCTGTGCAGGGAATGGGGCAGGAGGTGGGAGCAGGAAGAGAAAACAGCGAAAAGCAAGCAGGCATCCAGAGGAAATACTCTGCATAGTACATGGAACATTTTGGGCCCTAAACCTCTCCTGCTGGGCCTTTATCTCCCCGTGTGTTCTTGAATCCTGGCTGTCTGTGCTGTAACATGACACAAAAACATTGCAGATAGGCACAGTTGTTTTCCAGTGGGTATGAGAGGAAGGAAGCTGTGCCTGATCACACACAAGATACAGCCAGAAATGTTAGCTGCTAGGGGAACAAATGACTCCTTGCAGAAAAATGCATGGATCCAGTCATCAAAGCATGCCTTGACTGAGGAGTGCTGTCTTGAGCTGCCAAGGGTGGCTGTGCAGCAGTCAGGTTGCACAGCAACCCCTTCTCAGCAGGCCTTGCCAGGGTTGGAGTCAGGGCTCCGGCAGAAGGAGGTCGGGCACTGCCAAAAAGCTGGGTCATGTTATAGGAGTTGCGTCTGTTGCTGTGGGAACAAAGCTGGCTCTGGCTGTGATTGTAGGCATAGGTGTAGGCTTTTCCAAGATGGATTGGGTGAGAGACTCCTCTGTGACACAAAAAGTTAACTCGACTGATAGATAACCTGCTGCTTTTGCTGTCCTGTAAACAGATTTGCTGGGGTGCTGCTGGAGAGGTTAGGGGTTGTGTCATGCCTGAGGGTGCAAGAGCATTGTGGCCGCATGCTGCAGGGTTTTGTGGAGCTGGTCCTTGCACACCTCAGGGTGCTTTCCCAGCCAGTTTGAGATACCACGTTGTGGAGGGCTGCTGGTGCCAAGTATTGACAGTGGTTGCCTCTTTTCCCCCAAAAAAGGTCTGTCACTGTCACCGCTGTGCCACCCTAACACAGTCCAACACTGAGAGAACAGGGATAAATCAACACAGAATATGGACTGAAAAGTGCCATGAGGAATGCTGTAGCAGCACCATGGTGCCATGGCTAAAAATGCACAGGAAGCTGGATTTATGTCAGGACAGATCAGCCCAGATGAGCCTAGTGTTTCTTACTTGTCATAGCTACTCTGTCTGACTAAGGCCTTATTCAGTGAGACTCTGAGCCGTTGGTCAAACCCAAGAAATTTTTTTTTGTGAATTCTAATGTTACAGGATCTTCTCTTGAAAACTGAAATATGTGGAGGATATTGTATAAGAAGTTGAGAATATCAGATAGAGCCAATATGCCTTTTAGGAGCACATACTTTATAAGGAAGTAATAGTGATGGTCAGTGGTATTACTAGGATAGAAAAGGGCATACTCTAGACTTGTCACCAGCTGCCAGTCTTCATTCACAGCTAATGTCCTCATGGAATTAAAATCTCTTGTAGAGGCCCAGAGAAGTGGGTGTTTCCTTCTGCTTAGACTGGGTCATCACATCTGTCCTTGTTTTCCTTCATATTCCCAGAAAATAACTTCTTTGTTTTTCAGAAATATATGTAAAGTGATCTTCCTCCTTTTCTCCCTTTGGTGTAATTTTTGAGATACAAGAAGAACTCAGTTCATTGAACATCAGAGATGGTTATTATCATACCTAAGCAGACTTCAAAAGTCACTCCATAGTTTTGTTCATATCTTTTATGTGTCCCAGTTTGGTTCTGCCAATGGGGGTACATCAACGAGCATCAACACCATCAACAGAGGTGGCTTAGTGCCCTTCATGTGCGCCCTACCCAACTCAGTTATGCCTACAACTTTATGAGTGAGACAGAGAAAACACAAGTCAAAAAGTTATATTTAGTGTTTAATATACTTATCTAACTATGTCTAAACATTGAGATGGAAATATAATAACGTTGCAAATAAGTTAAATCAAAGTTTAATGCTTTTATTGAGTGAAATCTTCTTCATGTACAAGAATATGTGTTAATTGACAGGAGTCATTCTACATGACACTGAAAAGCAGCAGTCATATGTTAGGTTTACAGTTTAATTATATGTAGTCAAGTTTTATAGAAGAAAATTCAAAAGGTAGTAATGAGCAAAGCCAGTACTCAAAGGTTGGGGGCCTTGTTCTTGTAAGTTGTTGAACTTAGACTATCTTTATGTGTCTTCCTTGTATACATGCTTATGAAGTAATCCCTAATGAAATTGCCTCATGTATAAGTTACTGTTTGCTATTTTTACTTTAGGTTGTTTGCCTCCAGTAACAACCTATATGAGTAGTGCCTGGTGAATGAGACAGCTATTCAGTATTCTAATGTCTCCTCATTAGCTATATCATGGCCCTAGGCTTAATTTGCTGTACAGTAGTAGTCTTTTCTGTACAGCACAGAATTATCTTTTTCCATAGCTGTCTTTTTTTTTTTTTTTAACTTCTACTGCCACAGCACCTGAATGTCTCAGGAAAAACTTTATAAGTTACATTTTTCTTTGTAAGATAACTCTTAGGTAGAGGGATATTATTATATTCATTTCCTGGGGTCAATTTCTGCCTAGACCAGAATTCATAATACAATCACAGACTCATAGAATGGCTTGGATAGGAAAGGACTTTAAAAATCACCTACTTGCTAGCCCCTGCCATGGGCAAGGATGCTTTCCACCAAACCAGGTTGCTCAGGGTCCCATCCAACCCGGATTTGAATACTTCCAGAAAAGGAGCATCCACAGCTTCTCTGGGCCACCTGTTTCAGTGCCTCAGCATGATCACAATACAGAATTTCTTCCTAATGCCTAACTAAACCTGCTCTCCTTCAGTTTGAAGCCATGCCCCTTCTTCCCATCACTGCACTCCTTGATAAATAGTCCCTCCCCTATCTTCTGTAGTTTTCACCCACTTCAAGTACAAGAAAGCTGCTCCAAGATGTCCCCAGAGACTTCTCTTCCCTAGGCTGAACAACCCCAAATCTCACAAGCACCATAGATCTTTAGGGGTGAAATGCCTGTTGTGGAAGACAAAGAATGGCATTCAGGAGACTGACAAGCCATCCACAGTGTCCTTTGCCTCTAGCTTGGATTGAGTATTCAAAACTTGGAAATCAGATTCCAGCCCTGGGACACTTCTGATGGCTGTGTCAAGGTTTCATCTGAGGGATCAGAGCTGGAGCACTGTGAAAATAAATATTGAACAATAGTGTCCAAAACCATAAACATGAGTTTAAATAACTTCCCAGCTTCACAGAGGATATCCTGTACAACAGCTGGGAACAACTCCATTGCCTTTGACATCTTGAAAACAGATCCAGCCACTTCCTTTTTGCCAGCTGTGGGATCTGTGTTGGAAGGCATTCCACTGCATGAGGAATACTAATTTGTGGGTTTGCTGGGATTCCCTTCCCTTGAGCATGCACCCACCAGATTTGAAGGGATGATCAAGGAGAAGTGTCATTCTCAAAGTTACTAATTGAGTCCATTAAAATTCAGCATCAGACTTTTTTAACTGCCACTGGAGCAATTCGGGAATTGTGGGTCCTACATTCAATACAAGTTAAGATTTCTATTGTATCTTGAGTATAATGTAAGCCTGCGGCATCCTTTCTAAATGCATTTCTCAAGATAAAAAAGCAGATATTGTTACTTGAATAGATTTAATTTTAAATGTTTAGGGAACATTTTTAGAAACAATTTCTCCTTTAATTCATCTCACTGAAGACTGAAAGTTAAATGATGCTGGTGAAAAAAGTTGAACTGAACAAATCTTAACTATAGCTATTTCCATTTTCCTTGAAGGCTGTATTTTAAGTATTCTATGAATAGTTTAAATCCCCACTGCCTAAATGGATTTCTGATTTTCTAAAGAAAAAAAAATTAATTATTTAGAAATATAATTCAAAATTAGTTCTCCAGACAATGACTGTAATTGCTGGCTAAAAGAAATTCTGCATAAAATCTCTCTGATTTTTTTTTTTTTTTAAGAAAGACCTAACACAAACATG
>VZUA01020605.1:15953-27332 GCA_013401035.1 Horornis vulcanius | reverse complement strand
ATCAGAAAATTACATTAAAAAAAGACTGCTAAATAACTGAAAGTTTGTTGATGTTTAATTAATTATTTCCCTTTGTGAAAAATGCAGGATAATTGATTTCAAAAACATTATTATAAAAGGAAACTACAAAAGTAATTTTTTCCAAAAAATAATCCAGTTTGTAAATTTCCTGTAAAGGTTGAACAGTATTATTAAGAAGGCCTAAAATGAAGGTCAGCACTTGAATTCCCAAAAGCAAGAGCCCATTGTTTACTTTGGTCTCTTTACAACCTATTATTATTATTGAAGCAACTATAATCTTAGGCTTTCACTTCAAAGGAGTAATTTAACAGTAAACATTTATTTTCAGACACATTCAAATTCAACTACTTTTCTGCAGCATGGTACCACCTTGCATGGCCACATTTGACTTTCAAAGTAACATCTAACACCAAATTTAACACAAGGAGGGGTTTTCTGCTCAATATGACTCCCTATCACTCAAGGACTACAAAGAGCAAGAATGCCACTTAGAAACATTTGGCAACATCGAATTCTTCCAGTTTTCATTTGGCAAATCATATTTGACCTGTTGAACTCTCAATAGTTCAGGGCCATGTTAGTCTAAACCAGTGCCTTGAAGGTCTATGAGCCTTAAAATCACAAGTATACTTACAAATACTTCATAGAAGTGATAAGTAATAGCACAAAGAATAGAAGGGCTCAAAACAACACAGAGATGGGCTCTGGAATCAGACCACACACAGTGAGTATCAAAAAAGTGCTTCGTACACCACGCATACACTGGCACTTTCATGGCTGCCACTAAATTGGCACACAAATACTGCTTAATAATGTTCAGGGTGGTGCAAAGCATCCCATTCTTCCTGGAAAGTTATCAATAGATAATATCCAGGATGAAACAGAGGTGAACTTCCCAAATGAGACCTTTGCACTCTGTGGGAGAAAACAGCTTGTTCTGCAATCTGAGGCTCCCACCATTACCTGTCTCACTCTCCCCAGCTGCAGTGCTGCATGTTGTATTATATTGCTTGAAGACAAACTGTATTGATAAGAGACAAGAATAAGTTTACCTAATCTAAATATGTAGTATTCCAGAAAAAGAAGGGCAGACAGAAGGCCAAAACCATGAATTATGCATACTGTATCATCAAACTCCTATCCTACTTTAGAGCTGGAGCTGGCTTTGCATGGAAAATGAAATTAGGATGGAACATATATCAAACAATTTTCTCCATAAATGGTTCTTACTCACCTTAAATGTAAAATTTTATTTAGCTTCTATCACAGGAAGACATCCTTATTAAAGTGGCACACTTACATGGGTCCCTTTGAAAGGATTTAATGCAAACAAGTCTAAAATAATTGAAGGGGAGACATTTTCTGACTGCTCTCAGAAGAGCTTCGTGAAGAAGAGGATAGCTAGAAAGAATTACTTTATTATATTGATTTCCTTAGGAAAAAAGGGGGGAAAATCAAAGTAAGGCAGGTCAAACAAACCAATTCTCTTTTGTAAAAATCAATAAAAGCATCCAGAACATGAGTGAATTTACATGTCGAGAAGGATTTGCAACCATAGTGCAAAACAAGAACTGCACATTATTACTCTAATAACACCAGTAATACAAGAGACTAGCTTGGGTCATTACTGCACTGTGCTATTTAAAAATAACTCAAAGTGCAATGTGTGTGCATTTTCACTAATTGAATCAAGCAATTAAGCTGAAATATGACTGATTATACATTACAGCTCACTAAAACCTGTTGTATCATATCATATAACAGATCTGCAGCTACTTAAAACACATCTACCTAAAAGCTGAAATATTGCTCTGTATGAAGCTGCTAAGTTGTTTAAACTTCCACCCAAATCGTACTTTCATAACCTCCAAGAATCTTCTGCTTTGTGAGGAAAAAAAAAATTCAGCCACCACCTAAAAACTGAATACACTGATACATTCTTGGCTTTCTCTGGTTGTTCAACTAAGTGGAAATTAATATTTAATATTACTTTAGTACTTGATAAAACCCAAAACTCTACTAGCTGCTTCTTCTTTGTATAATTTCACTTAAAATACTTGAAAAAGAGTCCCCGCTTCATCAATACCTTCAAGGAGATGTTTGCAATTCCAGATACTTGAAATCACAAGTGGTTTGGAAAATTAACCTCAGCCCATTGCTAGCAATTACTGTCATTAACATCAATTACATGAAAATCAGCTGCAGGAATGATCCCCACATTCCAACAGGAGCCAAACAGAGGGCATAACTTCTCCTGTGTCCAGACTGTACAGCCTGGTATCCAGCTGTGAGACTCAAGGGCTTCTCCACTAAACTCCACCCACCCCACCCTCCCCTGACCTGTAAAAGATGCATGGGATTCCCTACATTTCTTCTACAGCCCCTCTACCTCATTCTTTAAAGACAGCATGACACTTCAAATGCAAAAATGTGTGTACATAAGCACATAAACTTCAGGTATTTAACACCCTAAATTCACCAGAAAGTGTTAGACCAACTGCTGGAAACAAGAACTTACAGGCCAATTTTGAAGTTATGTGATTGATATCAAAACTTGCCCTGACTTTGCCAGGGGTAGAAATAACAAAAAGGGAGCACAGAGTCTGAGGTATTTTGTGGATAAACCTTTTCAAGGAAAGCAAAGAAAGGGGACCTGAGACCTCTTTTTTAAAACTCTCAGGTTCACACTGATGACTTGTTCCTGTTTTTTCTGACCACTCCTGCACCAGTACAGAGTCCAAGACTCAAAACCTCTTCTTGGAATTATTTAAGCCTGTCCTGAGACTATGCATTAGAGAAAATATAAGAAAATCAAACAGCAACTGCAGCAGATCTTCCAATAATAAAATAGCATCACGTCCTCTACTGAATTCATATTGGACAATCAATATAAACTGATGACTATTAAAAGTCAGAAAAGGCATATACATCTCTCACTTTTTTGAGGAGTACTATCTGCCTTCATACTGTTGATTGAACTGAGTGCTGTCAGGACAGTCCAAACCTTGAAAAAACTAGCAAATTTATTCTAAAAGCAGCAATTAAACCCTCTTCCCCAAGGAGAACATATTCTGAATCAGTACTAAACATTTTTTCATTTTAAATAAGGAATTACGTATTTACTTGGTTTCTAATCACATTTTAAAAGAAAAAAACCTTTTCCATAAATAAATTTTGCACTCCTGACAAACATAAGAAAGTTATAACAAGAACAAAGCTATGAATACAAGTCTGCACTCAGCCTTGCACAGTGCCCTTTATTTTCAGTAAGAAGTCACCTAATTTCCCTAGGTGTTGTGTGAATATTGCTTATTATTTTTGCCTCATCTTAACTCTAACGTTGGTCAATCAGCAAGAAAAAGGTTTTTCTTTAGATACTCATTGTACAGGTCTCTGCAACTTTGATTAAAAAAAACCTACCAAGTTTCCAAGCAAAGCTCATTCCTGCCACTTGGGCAGTGCAGAAAGGAAAAAATTTCTCCAAGCCCCAGGTTTAGTCCATCTCAACCACAGCAGAACCCAGTCACAGCTTTTAATTTCTACCATCCGAGTTTACTATGTGGAAAAACCAGACATTTGCAAACATACCAGAATTCAGTGTTCATTTATAGTAATAGTTAAGACACCACTGGCCTTCATTTTCTTTTTGACTTACATTCACTCTTAAAAACTTCTGAGTCCCAGGGGAAGGCAGGGAGGGGAATGGGCAGGGTGAAAGCCTGCCTTGCCAGGCGCTGCCCCAGCAGACGTTCACACAGCATGAATGAAGCAAGTGGGGAGTGCAGGGTGACAAGAGGAGGGCACAGAAAGGGGCAGTCAGGCCACCCCCTGCATGCACAGCCTGGGGCTTCCCTGCAGACCTCCTGTGCCTTGACAGGAGGAGGACAAGAGTGACCACAACTCTCCTCTTGTTTCCTGCTTTTCTGTTTGTTCTTTAAAGTTTTAACTTTGTAATCACTCAGTAAGTGTCCTTTTCTGAGCTGTTCCTCTTTGTTTCTTTCTCATTTTCTATACAGTTAATTTTGTTTTCTTACCTAGCTCTTCATTGTCTGCATATTTTCCCCTCCCCTACCTTCTCCATTTTCCCCATTTGAAAAGACCAGTTTGTTTTCACTGATGAAATGCAAGATCACATTTTAAACTCTGCTTTTGTGTTTTTAAAGAATACAAAGGTAAAAATTTATAGGCACTGCACAATAAATATCAGAGCTTCCTTTAGAAAGTGTTTTTTAATTATGCATTCATGAATGGCAGATATATATTTGATATATTTTTTAATAACTTACAGCAGAAATTCTAAGTAAATACAAGGTAAAAGAATTCAGAATATGTTACTCACCTCATTTGTTTATCCTGGTAGCCAGATGTGAGTTTTATGTCACCCAGAGGAGCTCCTCATTTTCCTTCTTCATGACTCTTTCTGCTAATATTAAAAAAAATAAAATTGACTATTCAAAGNGAGGGGAAGGACATACAGGCCTTTCACACTCTGTTCAAGAGGAATTGCCATCTCTGAAATGTAACTAGGCTTAGACATCAGCAACACAGGGAATCCTCTCCCTTTTAACAACTGGCAGCCAGTTATTAACATGGATAATTCAGCACAAACTCAGAGCAAAGACAGTGGAAACAACCCTGGCCCCAGGAGTCTCTCCCTCCTCCTCACAGCCACACTGAGCCCCATCAGCACAGGCTGCAGCCTCCCTTGCCTGCAGCATAAGGCAGAGTTGTAGCCACACACAGCTGCTGGGCTGGCAGGTAGCTCAACACACAGACAGCTACAAAGGGACAGTTCCAGTCCTGGGGAAGGCAGACTTGGACCTAAGGCAGCCAGTGAACTTAAACTGGCAAGAAAACAGGTTGGCTTCCTTTCTAATGGCCATCACTGAGAACAGCTGTGTTTGCTCCCTGATAGGCTTACTTCACACAGTTGAATGAGATTTCACTGAGCTTTGTCTGTCAAGTCTTATCTTAATTTCTTTCAGAGCTGGTCTCAGCTCTACAATGAGAGTAAGAGAGTCACAACAGGGCAGCACAACAGAAACACTGCTTTGATTTTCCAGCAATGCTGCACTTGGTTCCCACCAGTAGCACTCAACCAGCTTTAATAAGTATATTACAAAGCAACAGTAACAGAAACTCATCGAGGGTTAAAGCATTCAGGCTAAAGAAAAGAAAGATCCAGGGAGACCTGAAAGCACCTTACTAAAGGGGGTCTACAAGAGCAATGAAGAGGGTTGGTTTGGGGTTCTTTTTTTATGAGAGCATGAAGGGAAAGGAAAAGGTGTAGCAGATTTAAGCAAAAAGCAAGTAGGTTTAGATCAAAAATTGGCAAGACTTTCTTCACTATCAGGATGGTGAGGCACTGGAACAGATCACTCAGAGAAACTGTGGATGCCTCACCCTTTGAGCCATTCAAGGCCAGGTTAGATGGGGGTCTGAACAACCTGGTCTAAAAGAAAACGCACCCCTGACCACTACTGGAGGGTTGGAACAAGGTAGTCTGTAGGGTCCTCTTCCAACCCAAACCATTCTATGACCCTATGAATTACAAGGTTCTCAAGACAGAAAGTAAAACAAGACATCTCCTGAGGGATGAAGCACAGATTTCTACTCTTCTTCCAGCAGCTCCAAAGAGCCACAAGCCTCTCAAGTCCATTCTACTGAAACCAAAGAAAGGTTTTCAGCAAAGTTCCCCTCACGGCCAGGACCATAGTGAACCTATAAAAAACCCAAACCCCACACCACACTGGTAGACGTAAAGTAAGCAAATACCTGGAAACCAACAGAGACACACAGCCCCGTCACACCCAGAGCAGTGCTGAGAAAAACCAGACAAAGCCAATAAGCCACCCCCTCCCTAGCTCTTATATGGCTCCTGATCAGGGTAACTCAGCACAGCTGTCCTGCCACACAGCTGCTCTCCAACTCCCCCTGGGCTGCAGAGCCTCCCTGCCCACACCTGCAGCCACTTTTCTCTAGCTGAGAGGAAGAGTTTGCTGTTCCCTTTAGGTTCGTGTTTTAAACAGCAGGATTCTGCCTTCAAACACAATTTTTTAACAACCCTTATCTCACTACTGAATTATCTCTGGGTTACAATACTGAATTCATAACAATTCATATCTGATTAGTAAGATGCCACAGACTGGATAGAGAAGGGGACATTCTGTTCTCATAGCATATTTTTCTGTGACCACAATAGAAATACATTATCTTCACGATATCAGGTCCTGTGCAGGGCCAGGAGTTGGACTTGGATGTTCCTTGTGGGCCCCTTCCAACTCAGTATATTCTATGATTCCATGACATATTTTTGTAACTCACCTTGTTATAGTTTGCACCCAGGAAACTTCTCTGACTTCAAAGTCCTTATCTCCAAGATTCTCCAACCACTCTGTTTTGTGTAAAAAGACAGAGTTAGGACAAATCTTATGAAACATTCTTTAATGTCTGCAATGTTCTTCTCTGCACTAAGGATGAGAAATCTTCAAATCCTTTTTTTTTTTTTTTTCACAGTTTTTTGGAAGTTTTGATTTCTTAATCAAAACAAATTTGCTAATTTCCACTCTTGGAAGCGTGTGAAAGAGTGGATGAAGCAGCAGAGAGTGCTTTGCCACGAGCTGTTTGTTTTAATGACAGGAGGTGACTGCTTTTGTTCTGCTCACATGTGTACCTGCAGTGCAAGAGCTCACTGCACTGCAGTGTCCCCTCCAGGAGGTGGCTGGGTGACTTCTATCTGTCCAACTGCTTCTGCAAGACCTTGAAAGATCTTGTGCTGGAGAAATGCCTGCCAGTTCCCAGCCAGTACTGGCTTCAGCAGATGTTTACTGTAATAGCATGGAGCTGTTCATGAAAGGAAATAGTTTTGTTATTGGAAAATTGTGCTGTTGTGCATCTGTGAGAAATAAGACATGCAATGAGTAAATAAACACATTAGAGTGAACCCAAACAAACAAAAATTTAACAACCTAAAGTATTTTTCTTAAGTATACCATCTGTGTTCGACTATCAATTATATAAAATCAAGGAGATGCATATAGATACACAATAAATTGTGGGCTGCTTTAGTACACATTTTTTTATAAAGAATGTATTGCATCACAGCATAACTTTAATTCTGACCTTAAATAAATACTATTACAGGAGACCTTTCACATTCTAACCATAACAACAATAACTACTTCTGGAAGACACAACCATTAAAAATTATTTCTATAGACATTAATGACATCTACAGACAAGCATCAAATAGAAGCCTGCATATATATATTTTGTTAGGTAAAGTGGGGAAATGTTTTAATAAGATATCTGGAAGAACTGAGAGAGTTCATAGCAATTAAAAATGCTTAAAAATTCTACACACATTAATATATTAAACTATTTTAAATGCCTGCAATAGTATCCATCCATGTGTATTTAAGGAATCCTCAGCATGTTGTCCAGGGTCAAGACTGCAGCATTATCATGAACTTTGTATTTCTTTTGTATTTGGATGGAAGTGTGTTTATTAGGGGGCTAGTATTTATTTCTTTTGTTTAAAAAAACTTGTTTTCTGGTGATTAGTTATTACCATTTCCCAGTGAATTAGGTTTTATGGTTTGGGTTTCTTTTTCTCCTAGAACCTTCTGCACAGTAAACTGTTAATATCACAGAGGGGAAGGTGCATGCAGATCAGCTCAGCTGGGCTCTCTACAGCCAGAGTTAGAGCATGATTTAATGGCACTGCAGCACATTGCCCCTTCACAACCTCCTTTCAGGAGCACTCATGGTCCTGCTATGAACATCTTTGCAGAAGGCAGCACCCACAGAAGAGTTTGCATATATTTATTAATATTTGGTACCTCTTTGCCCTCCCCTCACTACAATTCTCCATACAGCTTGCAGAGAAATTCATAAAATTGAACCCAAATGAGATTACATTGATAATACAGTGCTCCTTTGGAGACCACCTTTTAGAACAAGGTACAATACTGCAAATCTCCAAGCTGAGCAGGTATGATAATGAATTCAAGAGCTGAGAATGTGTCACTGTGAATTCAGTTGTTCTCAAAGCTTAATATGTGCAGGTTGCAATTTGATGATGCTTTATGCAATTGCAGGGTTGTTACTGTCAGAAACAATCTGTTTACTTTGCATATTTTCACATTTTTGTGAGCTGCCTAGATTCTATCTTCTGCAATTGGCATAGAGATTTACCAATTTATTTTATTTTTCAAGATGAGTAGCCTTGCAAAAGATCTGAAAAGGTCCCAGCCTGTAAAATTTGGGAAAATTCTGGGGCATAATGATATTCATGAGGATTCAGATTCCACATTCATTTGACCTTGACAGTTGAAATGAGGCCAGAGGATCTCAAGGACCAAGCTCCATGGGTCAGAAAGCCCCAGAAGTAGAGCAGAGGGAAAACTGCACACTCTTGGTTTACCAACCAATATTCCGACATTGGATGGAGAGCCTCTGAGTCAAGAAAAGCCAATATAAACAGCCTGGCAGAAGCCACAATGGCTTTTATGGCTACAAAATAAAGGGGGAAGTAAACATTTCTGCTGATTCCCTGTCCATGCAGCCTGTGGAGAGGGCAGGTGTCTGAAAGGAGGGCTGCAAGGCCACTCTGCAATGGATCACTGGACAGGGGAGCTCAAGATGCTGCCCACCCACCCACAGGCTGTGAGTACATGGTAGGACAGGGACATGCAAGGAGTAGAGGGCTTCTGCCTCTTCCCATTGCTTGAATGAGCTGTTATGAGCTCCTCTGATCAGCAGAGGACAACTCAAGGCCTGCTCTCACCTACCCATGGCTGCTGGGCTAGAGGATGCTCACAGCCGGGATGTGGATGGAAGCATCTCGTCATTCCTGCATCCACTCCAGCAAGGCTGCTGTCAGCCTAATTTGGCTCCTCCCTGCTGGCATCCCTGCTTCTCTGACTTGAGGGACTGGGAATCACCTGGCTTTAAAGCACTTGAGACTCTGAGCTATGCAGTGGAGGTTGCTCACCAAGCCTTCCTCCAGCTGTTCCATTGCTTGGACCACTCTGCTCTGTGTGACAGCATGGCTTTGCAAGCTTGCACTGGTTTTACCTTTTATTGTAGAAACTCACTTGTAACTTATTATACTCTTGGAAAACAAATTCCCATGGTGTCTTTCTCAATTAAAGAATAAATAAAAAAACTATTATAATAGAAGCTATGACTTATATGTTGCTATTTTTCTGTTAGTATTTCTGTCATTAAAGTTACTGTACTTAATTTTATGTGAAGTCTTGGGGGAAAAAAAAAAGAAAAAAAGCCCACCAAAACATGTACTCCTCCTACATACTACTTAAAAAGTTAAGCACCTTTCAAGTAACCTTTTACATTGCCAGTTGGACCTTGATACTGTATTTTGTATATTATATATCTGACAGATGGATATGAACTTCATTTGCTGATCCACAAGCCCTGTTGATGTCACTAGGAATGACACGAGCACACCCTCTAGAAAGTGGCCAATTCCCAGTTGTTGAAACAACAATTGAAATTACAAGTTATTTTCTTGAAGTTGTTCAAACTTAAATAGAGAGATTTGTGAAGTAGAATCCTTCTGTAAGATATTTGCATTATCAGACTCACTCCTCAATTTGTTTTATGTCACATGCATATCTGAAGAAAATGCAGGACTTACTTAGTTGTATCTCGATTGTGAGCAGAAAAAAAGCCAGGGTATTTCCTTTTACTTAAGGAATCAGCTAGCATTCAAAAAACAAACATTAAAAAAAAAGAAACACCACAACAACCAACACTAAGAAAAACCCCCACACTGATTCTTAGGTTCACAGGACAGACTTAACTGTACTAAAATATTCCAGCCAAAATATCATACTCTAAATCTGAATCAAAGAAAAGTGCATTGCAGAAAATTAGTAAAGATAATGGTTTATAATAAGAAAAATGAGTAAAGATAACAGTTTTGGAGCCTTAACACCAGTTATTGTTACTTATGTGACTGCAATTGCAATTCTTAACAATTTCTGGACACTGCCTGTAATGCTGATATTTAAATAAGTGCAACATCTCTGAATTTAATAGCTGCCAAATAATACAACACAAGACTACATTACCTGAGTACTTGACTGCCACATGCACCCTCTGCACAGTATTTGCTAGAAATGAAAACATCTTGTTATGTATTTCCCCCAAGTACAGCTGGCAACGTCCCCTTCTGTGATTGCTGGGTCCCAGAGGCTTTGTGAAACAACATGTTTTGTTTGCTTTCAGTCATGTGTTCATGTGATAAAAGCCTACTTTGCATTATGAAATCATAATGATTTATAACTTCAATATAAATTCAGCTGAACTTTGCAGGAAGCCAAGGTGGAGTGAATTCAGGGCATGCTGCACTCTTAAGGCAGAGGGCTTCATGGACCAAGTATCTAAAAGAGCCAAGGATGGATAGGTTTAAAAGTGAAACAAAATTTTGTGCTTGAAAGATTTTTTAAAACTAGACTTTAAAAGCAAAGCATTACTGAGAATCTTCAGACACACAATTTTCACAAGCCTAAGGTTTGCATTTGAAAAAAACCTAGAAACAGAAGCAAAAAATTAGGTATACTTTTAAAGTTTGTCTACAGCTTTTGTGATAACAAAAAATAAAAACCAACACAACATTTTCCAGGCTTTTCCAGTGACATATTATTTAGGTAAGATCAACAGTTAGTGTTACAGAAAAGAATTTCACAATACATAAATTCCATTGAAAAGCGATAAATAAAAGGTTTTTTTTCTGAATTAAAATTTTGTATTTAACTTGTTTTTTAAAATGCTTGATCTGTGCTCTTTTCTAGAGAAAAAAAAAATCCTAATACACGTAGCAGCAAGGTTAAAATCACATTTTTTAAAATCCATGAATTGACAGCAAAATTAAGGGAATGTCTAAAACATTCCAGCTTTAACAGAGTTGAGATGACTCACCACTTCCCAGGAGGCTCCCAGCAGTGTGCAGGATTGGGCCCACACGTCTGGGATCACTGAAAAAAATTGTGAAAGCCACACATCCCTGAAATGTTAGGTTCTGCTTCCTTTTCTTCTTGTTCTCTCCCCTAAGGTTGCCTGGGATTTTAATCTAAATTTTTGAAGTTTATGTGACTTCTCTTGTGCTGATTCTTTCAAAGTTGTTTTTTTAGATGTTAGAGAGAAATATAACAGGATTGAGAAATTTCATAAAATAGAAGTCAGAATTTTCTCTTTTAAGATGTTAAATGCATCCCTCTTTTGGAAAAAAATAGGCTAATGAAAGTAAAATTAGTCCAGAAAGCCATTTTGGGGAGTTGCTTTCTTATCTTTTTCATTCAAAATACATTTAAGATTAGGCTACAAAAAAAA
>VZUA01020604.1:7276-22952 GCA_013401035.1 Horornis vulcanius | reverse complement strand
TTTTTTTTTTTTTTTTTTTCTGTGGGGAAAAAGGGAGTGCCTGAAGATACTCTGTGCTTTTGGGGGGTTTGCTAATCAGTGATGGCAGCACCCTGAGGGCAAGGGAGCCAGGAGGGAGCAGGCACCCCCGTGGCACTGCTGCTCAGCTCAGCACAGCAGGGCTTTTCCAGGGATCTGCAGTCTATGACTGAGCATTTCTTGTGTCAATAATTAACAAACATATCAATGTGATAACAGCAGGGGTGGAGATAAAGCTGGGTCTAAGACTATAATGGCTTAAAGGAGCACACCCTGCAAGAATGCCAACAGACTGTGGTGCTTTGTCAGGAGAAAGCAAATCAAGCACTGACTGCCTGGTATTAGCCTGCCTCGGAAGAGAGGCTAAATGCTACAGCTTTTGCCAAAAAAAAACCTCCTGGTTCTGTGGGATTTGAAATCAGAGCCACGAAATTCCTGCTGTACAAACCTCAAAAATATTTAACAAAATAACCATCATCTCCAGAGTTTCTTCCTGCCCTGCTCTGGCAATGGCAGCATTGTTTTCGTTGTTTTTTTGGACTTGCAAACGGACCACGCTAGTTTCCTTGGCCAAATCACAGTTTTGTTTAGGCAACATTTCACACATAATTATCTGTGGGGAATGGGGAACTTTCTGTGGAAAAGTCAAATTAGCGATTTTAATGCTAGAAAATTCTTGAAGGAATGCAGCTTGGGTAATTGATAGAGACCTAATCTTAACAACTTATAGCAGTCTTTGAAGAGTCCCCAGCATATTTAACTTTATTCTGTAATTGTATGCTTGGGCTCTGAAGATATCTTAAGACTTGCTATTTATCTGCCTGGTGAGGCGCAACACTTTCTTATTAAAAACATATCTATCATGGTTAATGACTTGATTTTTTTCCTTTAATACAGTACAATGACAGGTGTAAAGAGAAGATGAGCATCAGATGCTTGAGCAATATGCTCACTGTTTCAAGACGCCTTGAACATCAGCATTCCTTCATGGTGCCAGAGGAAAAAAAAAAATATGCTACACAGATTACACGCTTGTGTTAGATAGAAAATAGTACCATTTGCAGTTTCAGTTAAAAGCATGTTGAAGTGCATATGGAAAATACCATTAGGAGGAACTCCAGAGCGCCTGAGTAAAATGGGTCATTAGGCTTTCGTTTGTTGGAGAGTGTCTCCCATCTGACAGTGCAGAATGGTAGCATTTTTAGCAGCTTATGTTCCCAGTTACATTAAACAGACAAACAGATTGACTATTTTGCATTTCTCATTTGACAACAGCTTGTCTTCATTTGCAGCACACTGGTGGCTGAGCTGAAAGCATGGCGGATGAGTGTATCCAAGGTCCTGGTTTTGAATAACAGCAGATGCCAACGTTTAACTTCAAAATCAATCAATTCTTTTTCCTGCGTGCGGATAAAAGGTCTAGTGAAGTGCCTGAAGGGGGTTTTCTGCTGTTTACAGCTGAAAATATATTAAAAAAAAATTTCATTACAAAACTTTCTGCAAGAGATGCGGATGCTGGTGATTTTATGAAAGTAGGTATGTGAGAAAGTGTTTCTAATTGAGGGGTACTGAAAACATAATGCGAGGCCTTGTGAAGTTCAATCTTTCAATCTCTTATCTGGAAAAGTGCTCAACTGCTGTCAGATCTTGGGCCACACAACCCTGAGTGGTTTCTGGGTGATCACCCCCTGTTCTGTCTATGCTTTGCCACACCACCCTCAGTAAGTGCTGGAACTCGTGATCTGCAGCCACAGGAGTTTATAAATTAATTATTGTTCAGATTCCTGGAATATCTGGCCTGAAACCTCTGTGGCACATAAATGCTTCTCCCCTTGGGGATGGTTGGGTGGGGAAGATGATGGTCAAATGCACATGGGGTCAAATTTGTTGAAAACCCCCCATCCTGAAAGCAGCTGGGATAGGTTTGGAGCCTCAGTTTCTCAGGACAGTTGTGATTTGGCCCTGCAGATGAGCAAAGTGCTGTGATCTTGGGAGCTGCCAAGTATTGTTTATCTTCCAGCAATACAGAACCAAAATACAGCAGTAGAGGCTGGCATTTACCAGCTAGCCACGGCTGGGGTCCTGGTAGGAATGCAATGGCAATCTGCATTTTCTTTTGAAAAAAGAGGGATGGGGCCATTGCCTCCCCTGGCATACACTACACCTGGTGATAGGACTCCCTGAGGAAACTGTAGGATGCTTTCAAGTGGGAGCAACACCCATCCCTTATCAGCAAGATTTAGCTCTGTCCAGATGTACGAAAGATTCACGAGATAGTAAAATGTGAGCAGTATAAAGCTAATCCTGGTGCCTGGAGCGTTTGGCAGGGAAGATGTAGGTCCAATTACAATGTGAATTTTAGGTCTTTTTTCTTTTAAGTCAAATTCTCCTTCAATCAGAGACACATTATTTTCTGCCCAGTAGCAGAAAAGAAACCCAAACCCAGCACAGGCTCCTCTCACCATCACACCAAAGCTAGGGAGCAACTTCTCATGCTGCTTTTCAACACTGTGTGAAGACACCACTGTGGGTCCTCACCTTGCAGTGATGGTTGGGGATATGAAGCCTGAACTGAAGAAGCCCAGGCCAACCAACTAAAATCAAAATGCACAAGGCAAAACAGTCTCCAGCTCTCCAGCTACTCTTGGGGGCTGCTGGCATAGGGCAGGTTTGGATCCCAGGTCTCCCAAGGCACTGTGTGTGAGCCTAGGGGCTTGACTCCAGCCTCTGGTTGAAGGGAGTAAAGGCTAGACATGACAATATGCAGCACTGAGCCTCTTCATCNTTTTTTTAGCCCGAGGTCAATGATTTTCTGCAGCCTGAGGGTGACAAGGAGAGTCTCCAGGGACTTGATAGTACAGGGACAGGCAAAGCACACCCGTGACACCCCTCAGAACTCCTGCTGGAATTGTCCCCTTCTCCCACAAGAAGTTCAAAGGTTTTGGCAACTGCAAACTGCCACCAGTTCAGAAGCAAGGCAAAATGTGTTGGGGGGAAACCTTTGCTACTGAAATATTTATATCCTTCTCTCACCCATCCTCCCTGAAGATTTCCTTCTTTAGCAGCTCTGATCACATACACAGAGCAAATACTGTTCAGGACCCTGAAATAACACCTGCAGCCAGAAATCCCTTATTAAAATAAATAGTAGGTTTTCATCCTGGTTTTCCTAGCCATAGTGAAGAAACAATTTCTTGATTTTCTTTTTTATATAAAGATGCTGATGTAGAGCATTCTAAAATCCTTTGGATATGCTTATTTTGATGTCAGGCCAGTAATGTTAGATTCATATTTGAAGATCTGGCTTGGCACTGCAGGAAATGCAACAAGAAAAACTAATTTTGAATCTGAAATAATTTTAGGAGGACACATCTGGGAAAAGATCTGTTGGTACCTAAAACATACAGAGGAGGCCTTCTGCAGGATAGCTTACATTTACCCTACAGGCACATCTGGCACCTATAATGAGTCAAAAAATTTGTTTCTGCCTTTTAATTTCCTAAAGCAGTTTCCTTTTCTGCAGTTTAGTTCACCACACTGAAGCATGAACCGAGGCTCACTGCACTGATCTCGGGGTGCTGCCATTCTGCACCCGCACAGGCTTTTCCATGGGATGATCCCACAACTGCTGCCTGCATCCCAGACACCCTGGCTGAGGACAAGGCTTCCTTTGGATCTCCCACCCTCACACACTCTGAGCACTGATGCCAAGGGATCTGCCAGCTCAGCTGGACTCAATGTTCCTTGTGGGAACATATCCTTCCAGCTGGGGATGTTCTGTGATTCCATGACTGGCACTGATTTGCTGGGGCTTTCACACGAGAGGGAATTCCCTATGGATTCTTGGTGGCCCATAAGAGGCAGTTAGGGTTGACTAGTCACTAACTAGTCCAAAAGGCTTGGGAATTACTACAATGAGGAATTTTCCAGTTGTGGGATTTCTCTAAGGTGGCAGCCTCTGCACTATCAGAAGGCCCAGCATCAAAAGGGCCCATTATCCCTCTCCTGCAGTGGAGTTTTGCTTAATAGACTCTTTTATATGTTCCCTGATATCCAAGTGTCCCTGTCCATTCTGCCAGATTCATTTAAACGAGCCTAACAAGACAACAGTGCACAGCAAGCACGTGGCTGTGCAATGGGCTGGAGAATCCTTCCCACTCCACTCCTGTGCACAGAGAGGCATGTACAGGGTTTAGCTTCGCTCTCTGAAAACTGAGGCTCTCCCCACTGGAACATGTTTTGTTCCATCTTCCTCAAATATCTGGAGATTGCTGCAGAACCATCTCTTGTTGTGACTGCGTTTAATCCTCTGCGTTTCTGCCGTTCATAATTTGAGGCTGGTGTCTGCAGTCTATCGTTATCCAGGGTATGTAGTGATTAGAGGGAAAGAACAAGAGATTAGAGGAAACCAAGAGCTATCTGAAGCACACAGAAAGAAGAAAAAAAAAAGGAAGGGAAAACACTTTCAAGGCCGCTGGAGTATGAGAGGTCTCAGCATGTGGTCAAAAGACATAAGCAAGGGAAAAGTTTGACAAAGGCCACTGCTTGGTCTGCTCTTACGATTGTTTCTCAGTAGAAAGAGCATAATATTGATTCCCAAAACACTGTCTGTCCTTCTACCTACTGTGTGTTTTGGTAGTCAGAAGCATATTGTGACAAAAGCATTAAGGAATAGTTATGGAAAGTACCACAGCTTAAATGTCCATGTGTTCTTTCTTCTCACTCTTTAAAAAAAAATTATTGCCATTGCTAGGACATGCATTTAGAGCTCTTTGTGGTCTTAATGGAGACTGAAACGTGTAGAGTTTGGCGTTTGCTTTTTTATTCATCAGCTGAATAAAAAAAGCCAAGCAGACAAAGCATTTGTAGTGCAAGAGTGGAGTGCAAATCCCTCCCTGTAAGCTGAACAAAAAAGCTCATTAAGAGGAGGTGGGATTTCCTGGTCACAGCTTTTAACTAAAGGGCAAAGGTCTCCTGTTAAGTACCATACAGTCTAAACAGGGCTGGTAAAATTATAGGGAGGGGGGGAGAGTCAAATATTTGTTCTTAATTCTCAAGTTAGTTTATCCGAAGTGGCAACCAGGGAAGTGTTGGGAATGATTAAATGGCTGCATTGAGGCTACAAATTGCTGCTACTTGCTTTTGTAGCTGGACTTGTTGCAGTTGAGTGATGTCGCCCATCAGTGCATTGTGTGCACAGTAAAACAGTCGAGCAGTGACAGATAGACTGAAACCCAGAGCTACTCCATCACTGCTGAAGGATCCTGCTCACTGGGAATTGAGAATGAGCACAAGCCACGCACGTTGACCAGGAACAGCTGCCTTCACTCCAGCCCAGCTCCTCAGCTGTCCAGGGCAAGCAGCAACTAGTAAATAAGCTTTATCTCTGATCTCACCGGGGAGGAGAGCCAAACAAAACACAAGCAAAATAAATAATTTGGCAAAATGCTCTACTGATAGGCCTAAATGTTCAGATTGTAAAGTTCCCAGCCAACAGAACTCCACATCAAGTGAGAAGATGATTTGCAAAGGGATCCTGAGGTAGCAGCACTGGGCACCAGCTGGGAACATGCACAAAGTGCCCCAAAAAAGTGGCACTGAGCCCACAGCTTGAGCCACCCTGCCCACAGCTGCTGGAGCAGGGCAGAACCTGGGCTGTGGGGACTGGTTTGCAAATGCTGCCTCTGACATGCCACAGAAAAGGTGAGGAAAGGTCCCAGTGGCATGGCTGAGGGTGAGGGCAGCAAGGGATTGAGGAAGCGTGAGCATCCCTTGGGAAAAAGTAAGATGGTGGCCAAAGGACTTGGTCTAGTTTGAGTGTTTCCCTTCTGTGCCTGGCTCGGCCCTGAGCACAAACTCTTCAGCACGAGGTCCCTGTCACACAGGCAGGGCTTTATCAGCAGGATGGCCCAGGGGCTGTGCAGCATCTCTCACCCAGCCGGCGAAGAACAGGCAAAAGCACCTTTTATAACAGGTGCCTTGCCCAAATTTGTTCAGTTCTGCGCTTTGCAACCTCGCTCTGCCTGTCCACCCTAAGGCAGGTCCCTCCACCATCACTGCACCAAAGGGAGAGGGAGGAACATCCCCAGCATCTCCTCCCCACTCGTGTCTCTGCCTGTTTCCTCCTGCGGTTTCACACCTCTGCTCACTGGAGCGCTGCTCGCTGGGGCCTTGGGTTTTGCTGTTTTGTTGCTCTGTTGATCGGAAAAGACGACAGAAAAACTCAGCAGCCATGTAGATGGGAAGGTTTAGAAGAGTCAGTTCTGGGAACAGGTGTATTTTTAGGCTGGAAAATAAAAGGAAATTTAGTTTGTGCAGATTGCTCTCACCAGCTGTAGAATCAGCAAATTTTATGTATGGGTTCATCATGAGATTGAAATGACCGGGGCTTAATATATGTTGTGAGTTCTAATTGAAAGCATTAATTAACATTAAAGCCAAATTCTTCCAATTGCATGCTAAACAGAAATCAGGGAGAAGCAGGTAGGCAGTGTGGGTATCATTTGGCATTCTTTCTGAGACACCGATTAGCATTTAGAGTCCAATCCCCTGCAAAAACTCATTAATGGGCAATTACTCATTCTTTGCAATTTGTACCTACACTTAACTACGTGCAGAGCAATAGAAGCTGCATTAAACATTGGTAGAAAATCAAAATAAAATGAAACCCCACCAAAGAAAGTGGTTGTGCCAAACTTGAATATAGTGTTCTCTACTGATGTCAGCTCCCTATTTACCAGGATAACGAAATCTATCCCATGAAAGGGCTAGAAGAACCTCAGCATGAAGCAATGAACTGTCCCCTGTAATTGTTTCATTTTGAGGATGAATTTTGGTGCTTCTATTTTTGTACATGTTCTGGTTTTAGTCATGAGCCAAGATGGTTGATGACAGGCAGGTACGTGCACTAACATCCTTGTGCTCTGAGCATAACTGCTTTTAATAGGAGCAGCCCACGACCAGGATATGGAGTATTGGACAAACAAGAAACTGCCAAGTTAGGAAAAGTTCCCATTCTAGAATTACATGATTTTTACCTTTTAAAAAATTGGTGCAGCTTTTAATCAAACCTGGTGCCTTTTTTTTTTTCCCTTCGGCTTCAGGTGGAAAAAAAAAAGGCAGAAACCTGAATGTCAAAGAGAAACTCAGAAGGTAAAATAACCCATGTGAACTGAAACCAGAAACAGCTCACACAAACCTGCTGAGAAGCAAAACTGCCTTTGCTTAGGCATAAACCAACTCATTGTCCTTTTTGGTTTTATTTGTTTGAGCTTCAGGAAGCCCAAATCCTTGCAGTTTGTTGGGTGCATGGAAGTCAGGTTACAAAGGAGAGAGGGAAATTGAGAGAAGGATGTCAAGGAGAGACAGAGGGGGTGTAATGCAGCAGGAAAGTGGAGCAAATCGTGTATTATGCTGTAAAGAGGAGGAAGCTGAGAGTGGCTGCATGACCCAAGGGCAAACAGGATGTCTGTTAGGGTTGGGAAACAAACACGGGTCTCTTGTGTCACCCTGTGGAAAGTGACTTTTGAACCCAGGTACTCAAGAGAAGAGGTGTGGATGTTAGAGCAGCAGGCCAGGTAGAGACAAACGTTGTTACAACCTGCCCACCTGGGAAGTTGCACAGTTTTGATGTGGGCTGGTGACACAACTCAGATTTTTGAGGAGAAAGGTTTTGGTGAAAAGCTTCTAGGCCTTGGCAGCTAAATGAACCACACTGAAGGTGCAGCACGTGTCTCCTGGCAGTGGGAAGGGGGGGATAAGTGCAAAGCAGCAGCCTAGAGTCTGGGACTGCCCAGCTGGATGGCAAGAACTCAATGTCCTCCACATCTTAAACTGAAGCTGAGGGCTTCATATTTTGTGTCTTCTTTCTTGAAATAAGAACATGGAAATATCTGACCATCATTTATGGGCAGTATGGATCTGTTTATGGGCAATAGAACATCCAATAACCACAGAGTCATGGAATGATAGAAAGGCTTGGGATGGAAGGAACCCCAGAGATCACCTAGTTCCAAGTGCCCTGCCACATCCAGGGATGTTATCCATGAGACCAGATGGCTCCAAGCCCTGCCCAACCTGGCCTTGAACTTTCAGGGCTGAGGCCTCTACAGCTTCTCTGGCCAACATGTGCCCGTGCTTCACCACCCTCACATGGAAGAACTTCACCATAAAATCTAATCTAAGTATTTCTTCTATTGATTTATAGCAATTTCCCCTTATCCTATCACTCTCTGCCCATGTAAAAAGTCAGTCTTCCTTATTTTTTATAACATCCTTTAGGTTAGGCCTCCCCATGATAAGTTGAAGTGATAGAGGAGCCAAATATCTTATCTGGCCATGCTTGGCCATCACCCAAGGAACTGAAGTTCATCACTTTGGGATGTTGCTTTATTCTCTCCAAGTGCAAGGGGCAGCCAGGCCTTTTGTCTCTGATGTGTAACACAGAGGAGATGAACATTCGAGCACCTTGCAGTGTAGTGAGCTGACATAGCTCAGGGGAAACCTAACCATGGAGTGCCAGTGAGCCTTCTTAATAAACATGAATAATTCTGAAAACTAATTCACTGAATAAAGAAATCCAGGAAGATAGGCTGGATAATTTTTGGATATGAGAGAAAGTTCCTGATGGCTCCCTCAGGTAATAATGAAGGAACTGAGATGATCAAAGGCTTTGCTGTCTTCTAGAGCCAGAGCCACTTACATCAACCTGCTGGAAAAACACAAAGCAGGTAATCAGAGATCCTTGAAGAAAAAAAATCATTTTTACAGCATTCAACTACTGACTTATTTGTAAGAAAAGCAGATTAAAAATTGGAAGAGGGAAAAGGTTTTGAAAATATATTCGTTATTTATTAATTATTTCATTATTTCACTAATGCCTGACATCTTGACCTATAACTGACTGGCCATGCACAGTGCATGCATGGGAACATTTGAATGTGTATTCATGTTGGTTTTATGGAAGAGGACAGCAAAAAGCATCTTACGAATAGAAACCACCTTCATCCTAACAAATATTTTTAAGCTGCAAGTAAATTTATCTTCTCAAGGAAACCAAACACTGTTTTGCCAGGGACTTCCACAGAGAGTGTTTTCCACTACATATGTATTTTTGTCTTTAAACCAGAAGGATAATTTAAGATTTTTGTTTTTCACGGGTGGCTTCACTGAGAGGTTTGCCATGGATAGACAGCTGTCCCTTGGCCATACTCACCCACACAGCTGCACATGCCCACTTGTCACCTCCACCATTTCTGAGAACATTCCCACCCTGGCTGGCTCACATCCTGGATGGGCATTCAGTGAGAGCCTGACCTGGTATTGGTGATCAAAGTGGTTTCATGGAAGCTCTTTCTGCCTGATGTTTTGGGGCTGTGGAGCAGATTGGAGCAGCCTCTGAGGGCTGCATGTGTTCTCCTCCAAAGGCAAGAGCTGAGGAGCTACAAAGGCACCTGTCAGCTCCTCCTGGTAACACTCACCCAAGAAAGGCAACACACACCTCTTTATGATGACCCTTGAGGGTCTTCCTCAGCCCTTGCTGAATAATTTTGTAGCTGTAATGCACAGGAGCCCAGCTGATCACACTCCACTTTCCTACCAGCACTGCTTCTTTCAGTACAGAATTCTCCTTCCCATCATCAAAGTACAGTTGCTTCTGTCCTGTTTTGTAGAGTAGCATTTTAGGATTAGAAGAAAAGAAATCATGCAACATCTTAGTGAAACTGCAGTGGCATGAGCTTTTAGTGCTGAATTAACCATCATCACAGGTTTCTGGGTATACAAGGAAAGGAAAAAACACCTTGAACTTTGGTGCCTCAAAAGGACAAGGGGAAAGAAATGATTATTCCAGGCTTCATTCTCATTCTTTCTTTAAAGTCTTCTCCAGTAAGCTCAAATTGTAGAGCTGATGAAGTGATTTTCTGTGCTGCAAGTATTATGGGTACCAGCTAATTTAGCTATCATGATAAATACCTGCTAGGAGCCTATTTTCTTGAAAGAGCAAAGAAGAAAGGAAACCTTTTCTGAAAAATGGATAGAAATAACTGTATTTTACTTTGTATGGAAAATATTTTGAAGGAAAATAACCTCAAATAATGTGGGACAACATGGGCTAAGGTGCTATTTAGGGAAAGGACATGAGATTCAACTTCTAAGACACGGACAAGGGAGAAGAGTGGCAATACTGTGTCCTTGTAAATCTGTCTGGTTGCTGGCACTTGGCTGCAGTAATTAGTGAAGCTGTTGTAAAAAACAGTATGATCTTTCAGAGGAAACTATATTAAGCAGCACCAAGCTGCTTGAGGTGTCCTGGGCTACCTGTGGCCCAGATGGGCTGTGCAGAGAGTCAGGGATTTGCCAGACATCAGAGATGACTTTGCCCAGCAGTAACTCCATAGCCCAAGGGGTACCAGGAGTTGTGACAAGCCCGTTGCCCAGCTGTCCCACCTGAGGTATGGGGGTCTCAGCTGGTTATACTCAGGATGGCAGGGATGACTGATCTTCTGCTAATTGGATATTGCAAAGCCAAGAGCTGGTCCTTGGTGTGAGCTCTCATTTCTACACTCACCATTTATCTCCAAAGGTTTATTATTGAGAATTTTGGCATAGAACAGCCTGAAGGGTTCCCTCTTACAATTAGGAAACTGCAGAAAAAACAGGCAGGTGCAAACCAGGAGAGAAATCTGTTGGGGAAAATATTTTAGCCATTTTTGTCCCTCTACTACCTGAGGACAGCAGGCATTGGGTGTAGGAAGGTGGGCAAAAGGAGAGCATGCCTCGACTCCTCATGCAGGTTTTTATCCCTTTACCCTTTTTATTCTTTTTTAGGCTGCCATCTAAGCAGAAAAATGCCCATGTTTGGAGTCTTTTCCTCTAGGTAACAGTGTTCCTGACCCTGAGGGTGCTTAGTTCTCCTTGCACCAGCCATGTGAAGACCAAAAACCTCTTGCCCAGCCTCTCTCTGACAGAAATGCCAGGCAGCTGGGCACCAGGCTTTGCATAGCTCCCTCCTCAGCTCCCTCTATCACCACAGCAGAACCATATATAGATCTGAATGAACATTACTATAAATCGCTACTCTGAAAATGGATGAGTATAAAAAGAAAAGTTAACTCTTCAGCTTGAGCTGCTGAATCACAAGTTTTTGCCTCAAGCATATTTTCACAGCCCCTGCGAAAACAGAGGCATTAATGGAAAGTCTGACACTGCATTAACTCCTGCTGTACTGGGAGTGGCTGCTGAGTTTAAAATGGTCCCTGAGTGTTTTCTTCATCTTCATCACAAAGCCTCGTGCTTGGAAAACCACACAGGGCATTGGCATCACAGGCTGCTCCGCTCCTTTTTCCATGACAAATTGCTGTTTTAACTAACAGTGCTCCAGTGCCAGGCCCCATGCTTTTAGCAGCCCAGCTGCCCACAAGCCCTTTTTGTGTTTCCCTTGTCTAGCTCAATTTAAACCCAATGTGACTCTGGGTAAGAGAGGCATTTTGCAATCACCTACCACAAAGTGATAAGAGGCTGCTGCAGCAGATGACTTGTCTGCTTCCCCAAAGAAGCTCTTCACATTTAGGAAGGTCGGCCGTGTCATTTCTCTAATTTTCTGACCACAGAAATTTATATTTAGAAAAGAGCAAGGAAACGTCCCTTACCCTAAGCAATATTGCATAATGATGGAGGAGGGGGATTAATGCAAAGGTTTCTCATTGAGCAGAATTCTGAGAGATAGGGAGCTGGAAAGCCTGAATAATGACTTATTTCAAATATGCAAAGCCAGGGCTTTCCGTGTGTTTCAGATCCATTCCTGTTTCAGGTCGGTGTTTGCTACAGTGGGTGCAATCTCTGCAGCTCTGGCCCATCTCTTAGTCTGTATTTCTCTGGTGCTGCTCTCCTGAAGAGCCATGGCCCCTCCAGGATACTCCTGCCCTGGGCTCTGACATTTACCAGCACAGCCTCCTTCCTGCCCAAGCCCCTTCCAGCCCTGCCAACCTCTCCTTGCTATCCTCCCCAAATCCTGCCCCTTGACAGGTTTTAAAGAGATTTAGGCATTGCTGTTATTACAGTTGCACTACTGGGCTCACGAGTCTGAAGTGTTTAGACACAAATGCCAAGAATAATAACAAACAGTCCTCAGTGCCCTGGGGCTCAGGGATGAGGCTCCAAACCCTGCCAGGGGAGCAGCTGAGGAGGGGGAATGCTCCTGTGCAGCGTGGTGAGGTATTTGCAGCAGCACTCTCCTCCCATGGGCTGGTGGCTGTGAGACACAAAAGAGCCTCGTGGCTGCTTCTGGAGCAGTGAGGTTGGTGTGGGGTCACCTGAGGATGGGCACTGTCCTGGGAAGAACTTTGGCTCTGCAGGAGTGCTGGGCAGCCCACACCACTGTCATTTCAAATACTCACAAGCTCTTGGCCTTCTTCAACACAGCCAGGTCATTTTGGCCCCTTTTCAATGTTTTCTGACAACTCCTTTCTCAGGGGTCTTGTTCTCCTCGTGAAGTGTCCATGAAGCCCGTCAGGGTGTGGAGAATACACTGGGTGGGAGCTACCTACCAGCTGGGTGTTGAACTGTGTCATTAACCTCATCAATCTGTCTCTCTGGGCCCGTGATGCTTTGGGAAATGCAGCTGGAGCTCTCTGAAAGCCCTGATTTCAGCACACACACAGAACCAGAGCGGTCCCCCCCGTCTCTCTTGATGGTGTTTCCTCTAGCAAAAGGAAAGTTTTTACCATGATGCTCATCCAAATCTGAGAAACTCTTGTTTGGTGAAAGGCTGTGGCAATTAACAGCCACAAATACTCATAAGTGATTGTACTGGACTCGAGATGGCTGGGGATTTAGAGGAAATACATCGTGATTAGTCCTGTCTGGGAATTGAACCATCTCTGTGTCAGGAAAACTAAAATGGTTTGGAAGTTATCTATTTTGCCTGGCCTGGCTCAGAGGATGAAGCAATCATTGGAGCAAGACAGACACAGATAGTTGTGTTCATTAAACCTTTAGGAAAGGATGTTGCCACTGCCTTGCACAACAGCCACAAAAAAAAGCTGGTTTGGGAATGACTAATTGAGGCAGTGGGAGTGTGATACGTGACAGCAGAGCCTTGGATTGGGAACATTGTTCCAATCCTTTCTGATGTAAATTTGAATTTTAACTGTAATATTGGCATCTCATTTTCAAACAACACTCTGGAAAAATACTGTGAAACTTTTCTATTTGGAAGTGCAACTTTCTGACAGTAACTCAGCAGCAGTTTGTCCCCGTGCACAGCCTAATGGATCAAAAGTTTAATTTCTGCATAGTCTATTACTTGCATACTCAATAAAATAGGATGCACGAATGGCTTAGCCTTTTTTTTTCTTTTTTTTTTCCCCACTAAATGCAATTTTTCCCCTCAAAGATTACTGAAAATTACTTTTGCAAGTCAGTATGAAGGCTTATCAGTCCAGTGGTGTTCAGATCCCATATTAACTGCCTCACATTACTGTGAACAAGAACTGCTCTGGAAACCAATGGACTAAGAATGTAAAGTACATACTGCTGATGTATGTCCCTGCAGTAACCCTTTCCCAGCTTAGGTACTTGATAGACTCCTCTTCCACAAACAATTATGTCTTATTTTAAAAAATGCTATATTGTAGAACTTAAACTTTCCTGATGCTTTGGGGCCATATCAGTCACAGATTTTGTGACTGATGAGCACAGAGAGCAAGCATTCCCCACTAAGGAAACACGTAGAAAGATTGCTTTCACAGCATGCTCAGGGCATATTAAAAAAATTACGTTTCAGCACAAAAGGAAAAGAATTTAGCCTGTGCCTGTCAGGCTGCTTTAAATATTTTATTTTGCCTGTCTTCAGAATCAGTGTATCCCAGAAGAAGCCATCCCTTGGGGCTCAGCCCTTCAAGGGTATGGCATTCTTCAATCCCATTGATTTTAGTGGACCTTGAAGGCACTTAATACTTCATAGGCTCAGTCCCATCCTCTGGAAAGGTTACCCTGAGCATGTTCACCCATTACAGCTGCAAGGAGATCTAATACCCTTTGGTTTAGCTGACAAAGGTAGGCAAGTTCACAATAAAAACAAGAAGGTTTTTAATAAAGAAGCCACTCTCCCATGGGTTAAGTTACAAAAGGATGGGCTCACCCATCCTATAGTACAAGCACTCTACTTTATTTTCAAAATATCAAAAAAGCTACAGGTTGTGAAAACTTTGTGGTTTGCATGCAGGAATTGGAAGGCAAAAGTCTTTGGTCTGGAGGATACATGTATGATAGAGTACCAAAAATGGTAAAAACTCAAATGCAAATATTTCAAAAGAACATCAGTGCTGAAAACGAAAAGGCTTAAATGTTGAGGAACTTTGTTTTCTTGCAGGACTGTAAATTGTCCTTCTCGTGTGGGTCAGTCAGTGTTTGCATCCTCACCAGTCACGGGTTCTGTACTGTGTGCAGGGCACATGGAGCCACTCAGAGTCTTCCCATCCTTATCCCTCAACAAGTAGGCACAGACCTGACACAGAAAGGCTTCAGATGCTGCAGTGCTCCCTGCACAATTGTGTCTCCTTTCCTGCCCTGCCCTCTCCCCATCACACACGGGCTCCACAGTCACTACTGAACACATTTCACGTCCTGCAAGAAGAGATGAGGAAATGAGGCACAGAGCAGTGAAGGTCAAAAGTTTCCACTCACTTTTGGTGCCCAGTTTGAGACATCTCTGTCGTTTCTCAGAGCTCAGCATCACCTCTGCAGGTGGCAAAGGGCAGGGTGTCCCTGGTGTGCTCCTGCCTTGTGTCCCCAGGGCCAGGGAGCTGGGCTTGGCTGCTCCACCCTCCACAAGGGCATTGTCTCTTGAGAATCACCACACACAGCAGGAAAAGAGCTGCAAAATGCCACAGCACCACCAAAATCCCCCTGCTGTGTCGATGTGGCATAGAGTGCACAGTTCTTTAAACCATCCAGAGTCAACCTTTCCATGACAGTCAATTCCCAGCCAGTGACCTTGAAATTGGTGGTCCCAGCCAGCTGCTTCTGGCTGCCATTTGCAGGGAGGGCACGGGGGGTTGCCAGTGTGGAAAATCACAGATTGCTGGTGTGTCATCATGAAGGACTCACAGCAAAGGCAGAAGGCAGGACAAACGTCAGACACTTAGAAATACCCAGGGATGGTGCAGTGACAACACTGGGCTGAGGGCTTGGTTCTCCAGAGACCTCTCCTTTTCACAGAATCACAGAATAGTTTGAGTTAGAAGGGACCTTAAAGATCATCTCATTCCAACCCCTCAGCCATAGGTTACTTTGGTATATACACCTTTCACTAGACCAGGTTACTCAGAGCTTCATCCAGCCTGGCCTTGAACACTTCCAAGGATGTGACAGCCACAGATTCTCTGGACAACCTGTGCCAGGGCCTCACCACCCTCACAATAAAGAATTGTTTTCTTAATATCTAATCTAAACCTGCTCTCTTTCAGTTTGAATCCATTCCCTCTCGTCCTGCCCCTGTCTCTAAGCTTAGAGGAAAACCAAGAGTGGCCAGATCTTCCACTGGATCTACAGAGCTGTTAGGAGAGGAACTGAAAGCAAATCAAAACAAACCTCCAAACTCATTTGGTTTATTCCTCATGTATATGTTAGATTCCTAAAAAAAAAAAAAAAAAAAAAA
>VZUA01020600.1:0-13380 GCA_013401035.1 Horornis vulcanius | reverse complement strand
ATCATACTGGAAAGCCCGCTTAATTTTTTGAGAAGTTATGTTGGATCTGTTAAGTGAGAGATCATAATGGTGAGATATCACTTCACATTTCTATGGTTTTCTCATCTGTGTTCCCTTACTTAAACAACAGTGTCAGCTGGCTGAAGTGTAGTGCTGATTTTCACCTTGAGTCTGAGATTGCTAGAGACTGCTATTCCTACAAGATTTTGGATTCTGGTTGTCTACAAATCCCTTTCTAGGGATTTCCTTTCCGCCATTACGAGACTACTGAAAAGTGGAAGTGGAGCATAATGCTCTTGGTTCATGCCTTTAGAGGGAAGGCAAAGGAACCTAACAAAACCCCAGGGCAATCATGACTACAGTTTACTGTTCTAGTTTGCCTAAGCAAATAGAAAAACCCAGGGAAAAAGGTTTTCATAGTAAGTTACAACCAAAGTGAGTGTATAGGTAAGTATCAATTCTAAGCACCTTCAGCTAAGTTCTTGTCAGGGAACAAATACAATTTCTGCATTGCTTTCCTAAGCCAAGGCTCCCTCTGATTTTTAATGCTATTTTCTGCAGTAAAACATAAAGGCCATGAAGCATGTACCTGTATTTGTATGCCAGTTGTGAAATTTAGTTGGGGTTGCAGTGCGTTGTGAATGCAGTAGGGACACCGTGAAAAACGAGGTTCACTTTCTTTGGTAAAATTTATAAGTTTAATAAAAAGACAATTAGGAGACAGAATTTATTCTGTCAGAATACGGCTGGGTGCTTGGCATTCAACCAAAAAGCACACTTTACCATCTAAGAACACTTCTTTAAATGTACCAGCATGTTACATAGTCATAGACCTTCATGTGTTATTCAAACATTCTGCTTTGTTTCAACCCCCAACCTGCCCCCATTCCATTTCTCATTGTGGCTCCATGTTGTCCCCACACTCCTTAATAACAGAGAGGCAATAAATTCTTCCGTTGGAGTTCTGGGGTCTGTCACCATTATTTTCATCCAGATAATTTGAGAATGTGGGGAATTTCTTGATTATCTTTACTATTCTTCTGAGTTAGTTACAAAAAAGCCTTGTTACATCATGTAGTTTCTATTTTAATATTATGTTATAGCTTAAGAAATACATTCATTACGCCACCTTCTTTAAGTCTTGTTAGTAGCAGAAATAAAAGATACTATAGTAATACAGCAAAATTTTCTAACATTATACGTATATTATTCATTTTAATATTTGTGAAAAGCCTGCTTTTTAATATGCATCTATACAGATACCAGGGTAGGTGTCCTAAATAAAAATAGATTTGTATTTTCTTAGTTCACATGGATTGATTATTGGAATCAACTCCTGGCATGCCCTAATTTTATATGTCAGTATTCTCTACAAATGCCCTTGCACATAAATTGCAGTTCAGTTAAGTGGCTTAGGTGGGTCTGAGGACCAGCTGCTGTCTCAGTAAGTGGGCTGTTAACTCCACCCTGCAAGTGTGTTGGTCTGAGGGCATGGTGTTAGAGACTGAACTCATCCTGAAAGTAAGTTTCGGTTCCTAGACAGCCAAAACAATTGGAACTATGAGGGGCAGATGTAGGTGATATAGCTGCACTAGAAAGTCTCATGTATACCAGCAAAAATGTCACTTGCTGTAATTCCTTTGTTTGAGAGATCTATTTATTTTTCACTCTATGTACAGAATTATAATATTGTAACAGTAGTGCTATTAATTTTGACTTATTAAGGAGTAGAGTAGGCAGCTCTTGGTATTCAGAAGAGAAAATCATGGTTTTTTATTAGAAATCTGATGATACTTTGCATTGGACTTTGTGCATTGTTCTAGCTCATCCAATCAGCAGGCAGTTCTACTTCTCTTCTCACTTGGTTATTGTCAAGTAGAGTTTAAGATGCACAAAGACTGTATGTAACAGAATTGTAATTTCCTGAAAAGTTCCAGCATCTTGTGGTTAGGGGCTGGGAGACAGACAAACAGTTGTGCTTGCAAAGTCAAACCTAAACTTCAAAGGATGCCAGGATTTTACTCCATCTTCTCTTGATTACCATGTACTTCTTACTTGCAATTTCCCAACTCATCACAAGTACAAACTACACTGATAACCCTTCTATGGGATGTGTGTTTTAGAGTTGGACCTATCTGTAGTGAGAAAAATGGAGGAAAGTGACGTCAGTAATTGTGGTAACACCTTGCACAAAGCTTCCTGTAGCAGGTAGAAGTGCTGCTTTGCTTGTCTCCCATGTGCTGTGGTGGTCATTATGGGCATCAATGTGAGCCTCCACTAATGAAAAGGAAGCCTTTGCTTTTGGTGTACAGGTCACAACCAGTGCATTATATAAACAGAGAAAATAAATAAATATGAGAAACAAAAAAAAAAAAAATTACACTGGTTGTCAGTGCATTAAATTTTCTTCCTTTTCCATTTTTCCTCTAAGCTGTTGATAAGGGTGTAAAGGTTTGTTTTTTTTTTTTTTTCTTGTTCTGGTGGAATTCTGTGCTTACTAATCTTACTCTTCAATTTCAGATTTGAAATGCTGCCTTCTCTCTTGCTTGTTCTTTGTTTATATTATATTTTATTGTTAAAATGCTGATATTCTCTGTTGGTGTTTTAGTTGTAATCCTTCATTGCTATTGATAAAGATAAATCCATTAAGAAAATCTTTGTTTTGCTGACTTCTTTGACGAGGCATTGCATCAGCAGATTTTCTCAGTGGACAGACAAGAGTTGAGCAGAAGCCAACTTAAAAATTTTTTTTTGTAGGTTAGAAAGAATCATCTTGCCAGAGAGAGATGTTTTAAAGGTACAGTTGTTTCAAAGGCAGGAGAAAGCTGCGTTTTGCATTAACATCAGATGTGAAGGAAAAAGTAATTAAATGTTGGATTTCTATGGAAAATGGTTTGAAAATATTTAAGTTGAAAATAAATCTATTGACATCTGAATAGTTAAATAGCAAAGCTGGCTTGTAGATAACTTGAGAATCCTGTTCTGCCATGGAAGTTAAGATATGGGCAGTTTCTTTTCCAAATTTGCTACTGCTTCTGGAAGAGAGGAAGATATTGCAGGGACAGGTTCTCCGATGACCCAGTCACTCTCTCTTTTAGGGTAACTGACAACAGTGTCCCTGCTGCTCCTGCGTATCACTGTAGCACTCGAATGCAAGTGCAAGCATAAATCAAGTATGAATGACAAGGATGGAAACTCTGAACTTTGAGTTGCTTCTGCTTTGTCTTTAATTTCTTAATAATGGTTAAAAATATTTCTTAAAGGGAAATACTGCTCAATTATGTATATACTTAGCTATTTACCCCTTTTGTTTTTTGTGTCATTTTCAGGAAACCAGGTCTAATGAGGAATCAACAGATGAATCTGAGGTAACCCTTCCTGAAATGTTTCACGCTCGAATCTGTGTCAGTGTGGTCAGTGCTAGTCTTTTGTCAATATGGAGTGAAAAATACTATTTCACTGGTTGTTTTTAGATGTTTAGCCAGTATTATGTAGCAAGGATTGTTAATCTGGGCTTAAATTATTAAAAAGAAGCTGTGAATTGTTATTAGAAACTTCTGTATATTTAAAAAAACCCCACAATCCCCCTGTTATAGTAAAATGAATTATGGTGATAGAAAAATTCAAGTGCATTTGCTTCTGTTTTAATAAAATGAAAATTTGTAAGTATAATTATATATGCAGTAATACTACATTCAGGTGATTCCTTTGTTATTTTAATAGCTTTACAGTCTAGACTTTATCATGTCCTGTAGATTCTCTGTTCTTGAGATGATGTTTTATCAAAAATTGCCTCATTTCTTGGAGAGATCTGCCTTACACCACTGTAGGTGATGGGAAAAGAGGGCTGGGCGGTGAGGAGAGGAAGGAAGCTACAGAGTTCAAGAGCTTGTCCCTGAACAGTAATGTACTAACTCCAAACCTGCCATCATTGAAGGAACCATAAAAGATATGAAAGAGTTAATTGACATCAGGGTGGTCTAGGATGGCTACAGGAAGGAAGAAATAAAGGTAGCTGAGCAGCTTAAGTTGCCACCAACAAGAACAGATTACAGAGAAAACTACCTTGAGTGTTTTCACTCATTATATAGCTAAGTCAGAATGACTCCTAGACTTATGAAACTTTAATGGACTTGATTTTATGAAGATTTTGTTTTTTACCAAGGGACAAATTTCCATGCTTGGGATCTGGTTTAAGCACTAAGCAGTCAGAAATCCTAATTTCTATGACAGTGGATAGTGCAGAGACTGTAATGGTGAATTCTGAAAAAATCTTTTTGCAGTGGAAAGTGGCTTTGTTTCTTGTGAGATTTTTTTTTCTTTCTGCCATTGAGTGGTTGTCTTCAGTGGCACTGAATGGCAATACTGGTGAAAGGCAGGGGTTTTCTGGCCCTTTAACATTAATCTGTGAAACAGCTGCCCATGCCAGACTTTTTTTGCCCAGTGTGAAATGCTTTCATTCTGAATAGTGCTTTGTGATGTGGAGATAAACAATAGTTGGGTAAACGTGTCAGTACTTGGTAGTATAGTAATCCTCTCAAGGCATGACATTCCCAGGACAGTGAACACAGATACTTACCTACTGAGGTGATTATTTTTTTTCTTAAAGCCTATTGCAATGAAAAAATGGCACTTTTAATGGCGTTTCAAGATTTCAGCTGTAGCAGATCAGTGTTTACAGCAGAATCATAAATGGCTTGCCAGGTTGGTGGAGGTTTACTGGTTTTTACCTTAAGGAAAAATAGACATCATGCATCTTTCACAATATTGAAAGTCCTAAAATTTCAACTAGATCTATGTCAAAGTTGATGTCTATTTTTACTGTTAATTTCACATGGAGAGGGAGGTGAAAAGGAAATATATGTATTGAGAATGTAGATATTGGATCTAAAGGACAATTGACATTCTAATGTCATGCAAATACTTTGCATTAGTCATCTTTGGGTATTAAGTCCAGTCTTTAATATCTTGATCATCAGTAAGTAGTTTATGGAATGAAACTGATCAGACTATTTCTAATGATTGTTCAGATAAAACCAAAATGGTAAAAGCACAAAGTGTAAATCTTCTCATTGGTTGCTTATATTATTTGAAGTATGGTCAGAGCTGAGATCAAACCAATGGCTTCACTCCTAGCTCTTGTGATCATAAAATAGTAATTATTTCTTTCGAATGGCTATAGTTTGAATAATCAGGGATGTATTTTATGGTGGTATTTCTAGAATCAGAGATTCTAATTCTTGCAGCCTGTGTTTAGTTTTAGCCATTAAAAATATATATTAATGGCATGGACTTCACAGACATCTTACCATAGTACAAAAATTTTTTACATATACAGTTACTCTTGCAATTAATTTAATATAAATTCTTTGTATAAAATTGAATATTGTTACTAATGATTCCAGAGAGCACATGGCACATATACCTTACCTGATAGATGTGTTTTCTTTTATGAAGGCATGCAATATTAAAATTTCTGATTTGTCTTGGTTTAGGGCAAATTTGGGAGGAAACCTCCGAAGGGGGTTCCTCTGGAAAGCAAACCCAAACAGCCCCTCCCCCCAGCCAGTCTGGGAAAAAACTTCCTCAGAGAAAAAGTGGAAAAAACTATTTATTTAACAGACAAAATACCTATAAACATGAGAGTGGATACTATGAAAATATAAAATGAACAATGAAACAATAAAACCTCTCGCCACTCCGAAAAGAGATGGCAAACTGAGACAGTCCTTGCCGTGGGTGCAGCTCAGCTCACTCAGTCTCTGGTCAATCTCAGTCCCTCCGGAGGTCCAGGCCCGGTGGGCCGCAGGTGCGAGCCAAGCCCTCGGTGCTCCTCTGGGTTATTTCAGTCCAGATTATATTTAAACAGTCCCAAGAAGAGAAGAAAAAAACAATCCAGGGAACTTTCTGCCTCAGCTAGCTAAAAACTAACTAAAAGCAAAAAGATCTCTGCTCCACCACTGTCCGTGCCTCTGACGAACAGAAGTCCGGAGAAGAGAATGTGTGGGAGTCAGGCTGTTCCTCAAAACAAACTCCGCGCTTCTTCTCTCCCTGGTTCACTCTCAATCTTAAAGGTACAGAACTCAATATACAGCACAAAGAGAACGGACGATTGGGGATACAAGCAACAGAAAGTCACCCTAGAACATGACTTTAAGTAAATTATACTCCTGTGTGAACTGGATGTATAAACAAAGTATGGATTTTTTTCTGATGTTTTTGCATTTCTGTGCCATTATGTTAGCAGAGAATCAAATATGCATTAATTCTGTCTCATGCAGTAACTCTTTTACTAACATTCCTTTAGCATCTTCTAGCAAATAAGATTCTAGTGCTATTTTGCTACCCGCTTGTTTTGTTTTGAATGACAGGCTCTTTAACAATTGCCAGGAGGCTTATTTGCACAGACTTGGTGATAGAGCTTATAGAGCTTAATATTAGGCCTCAAATGTGGGAGTGTGCAAAACTGACTGTCTTGAATGTTTGTCATCTAAAAGCTTGGTTCCAGCAATGGCTCCACAGGAAACTGAGTTCCCAAGGCTGCCTCGGTGTAAAAATACTTCCCAGCTATTTAAGTCAGAATGTGCAAAATGCAAAGGTATCAATTAGCTGAGATGGATCAGATGTTAAGCAGACCTTACTTTCAATATAGAGATAACTGTAGTTACTTGTAAAATTTGCAGAACTTGTAGCACTTGTAGATTTGTAATTGATTTTTCCTGGTAACTGCAGTACAGTTGACATTTATATCATGTTCTTATATATGATTTGGGGTACTATAAACTTCTTCTTTTCCCATAGTCAGGCTGCTATATATTATGCCATAATATGATGAGGAAGCTATATATCTAATAGCTGTATATCCCTCTAATTCTTATGTGAAAATCTCCTTGTTTTGTGAAGTAATTTTACTGCATTCTTGAAGCAGAAGTATTTTTCTTTTGTGTGTCTGGCTTTAGACATTTGGTTTTTTGGTGTTTTTTGGTGGCTTTTTTGGGGGGGAGTTTAATTTTTTTTTTTCCTGAAGTATATTTGCATTACTTATCCCAGCCTTGTCTAATCATTAAATATGCAGCCAGAGTTGAGGCTGGATCTGAGCAGGTTTGTTTGGCTCAAAAGTCCTAGTACAATGTGGTTTCATTGGCTTATTTAATTTTATTTTATAGCACCTGAAGCTAAATGTTTGGACTGTCACATTTGTTGAGATCTAAAAAGTAGATAGCAAAGTAATCTGTCTTTTGGCTATTTGGAAATTTTGGCAGAAAAAAAATCTCCATAAATTATGTACAGCCTGAATCTGAATTTATTTTCAAATTATTATTCTTCCTCCCAATGCATCTGTTTCTGTAAAATCCTACTTTTCTCAGTTGAGCTGTTTTTTATCAGACAGGTAGTTATGTTTTGCCAGCTAATTAGCAAAGAATAAAAGGCTTAAAAATTTCTCCTTGATTCTAATTTACTACAGGGGTTCAAAGCAGATTGTTCTGATCCAGCATGTGACTTTTGTACAGGAAGCACCCGTTCAAGAACAGATGTCCCTGGAATTATAAATGAGTGCTATATCTCAAGAAATGATCCTTGATTATGTAAGGCATGTCACTGTTTGGTTTTGGTTTTTTTTTGTGATGCTGCACTACAGCAGAAATTTTTTGTATTGCGATCATTTACTTGTTAAATCACAAAAAAAAAGCCATGTGGCTGCAGATGTTCATGTTCTGCAAGGAGCTATTAGAATAGTATTTTTTTAAAAAGGTGCATTGATATCTGTATTCCTGCTCTTTTGTTAGATACATGAATATGTTAGTCATCAGTATTGCATATATTTTCATTCTAGCACTTCTATTTTTATATGTACCCTCTTAACGTTTTTTTTTTTTGCTGTTTTGATCACTGTTACCCTGTGAAAGGGACATGTTTGTTCATTTAGTTTCTTGTTTACGTATATAAACACTATATTAATAAATTCCTTGAGAGTTTGTAGAGAGAAAGGTATTGTAGAAATTCCTGGTTAATCCAGTGCTCAAACTATTTCTGGTGGTTTAGAAATACCCCTCTTTGATACACTTTTACCACTAAAATTAGTAGTGGTTTTGAAAACTGATCAGAGGAGGAAAACAATTAGGAAAAAATGTAAGCCTTAAAAAGAGGCAACTAAAAAGCCTTGATATTTTCTTTCTCTTTTTAGTGCACTCCAAGTTTTAGTCTTGTAGGTTGGGTCTGGATTAGGTTAAATCATTTCAAGTAAATAAAGCATCTGGTGAAAGAGGCTCCTTGTCATACTGTGTTTCCATCAAACATGGGGTGTGGAGCACTGGGCTGGAAGAGGTAAGCTGTTCTGTGGATAGTAGCATTTGAAGGGGCATCACCATTGCAAGAAAAATGGATGGTTGAAAAGTCGATGTGGCTCCTGTACCTTTTTTTGTCTCCTTTCTGACCTTTTCCAAAGTACTACTTTTAATCATGCCACTTTTCCTTACTATTGAATAGTTGTACACTAGATTATTTTTTAAAATGTAAAATGGGAGAAAAATGCTCAGAAAGTATATCCTGTTTCAAATATCTGGGAAGTCTGAAGAGAGATTGCTTCCCTCTGCATAGCTTTAATATAAATTGACCTTTTGGGGAGAATGGAAGGAAAAGTTACATAAATTCCAAGTACAAAGTTCTCTTTATTGATGAGGAAATGTATGATGCAAATAATTTATCAATTTGAGTCAGTAGGATGAGCATAGTAAATTATTTATTGAAGTTTAAACTGAATATTTTCATATATTTATTTGAAAAACAAGTTTGCAGTGACTAGTAACTAACATAATAAACATTATTAAAGGATTGACTTGCAGGAAAAAATGGATTATTGTAATACTCTTTTAAGATGTTCTGGTTTTGAGTGAAAATTAAATAAAATTAAATTCATTTTATGAGCTATTAATATTAACCAGAAGTGCCTGTTCTATCTGTATGTTGTGGAATACATAAAAAGTAAAAATGCTGCTGTGCTTCCTACATAAATTAAATGCAGTTGCAAAGCTACTCTTTTAGTAGAGTATGTAGATGTGGATTTTCCAAAACACTAAATGTATTTCTCTGTGTGGAATAACACACTTGGCTGCAAAAAGAAAGTAATGGTGAAATTCAGCTCTTCCCCAATGGTGGGCGGGTGAGCTTCAAAAACTGCTGTTCCCAAAACTTCACTCTCAGCTTTTCATATGCAATAGATCACAAGGTGACAAATGGGTTGCTTGAGTAGTTTTCACAGGGGAAACAAATGTTTGCCCAGTTCCTTACTCAGCAAAAGGACAATAAAAGTAGAAATGCATATCTTCATTGAGATTTGAACTGAGTTTGGATTTTTCTGTGCTGGAATTGGATTTGGACGTAGAAGATAAAACAGCCTATCCTGTGCTGCCTCTGTATGGTGCACTTGATGTGGATAGTCTTATCCTAAGTTTTTGAACACTGAAGTGGATTTGGAAGTTTCAGGTGTTCTTTGTCATGCACAAAACTATCAGTAAAATAAATTGAGGTAGTTGAAATAAAACCAAATTGTATTATATAGACTTTTTACTACTATTTTTTTTAAACATGCCATTTAGGAGGATTGGTCATGTGCAGTATGTCATCTCCGTGTTACTTACGCTTCAAAACTTGGCTGGTGCCCAGCTCCTTCAAACCTGTAGGAGTAAATCTTTGGTGTTGTGCAAATATAGTTTAATATTCTGTATGTCACAACAGTTTTGCGAAGAAATAAAATGCTCTCTGTTTTGTCTTTCATCTGTGTGTCATTTCATACTGTAAATGCAGCCCATTTTAAGACATATTCACAGGCAGCCATATCATGCTCTTGGTATATATCTGAATTTTCCCAGGGTATTAAATAAATCCCTGTGGAAATGCCTGGGAAGAACAGAAAGCTGCTGTGTGAAATTTTACCATCCTAATCCATATTTACCAATTTTACAGCTAGGTACTGGAAAAGCGTTAGTGATGTGCCTTATGAACAGTTGTAAAGGAACGAGATCAGAGGTTATTAATGTTTTTCACTGAACTAACGTTACTGTATTTTCACCATAGAATTAGGGGAAAATATTCTTAGCCGCATAAGTCACAAACATGCTGTCACAGTTGAGAAATTTCAGTCTTCGTGCCTTTTGTTTTCTTGTGTAACAAAAGCTGAAGAACTGAAATTAATTCTTGTGCAAGTTGGAAACTTTGATGGGTTTCTGGCTTTTATTCACTATTGCTCTACCTGCTTCTGAACCAGTGACTTCAAAATGAAATGCTCTTTGCTAGTCACATTCTTAAACCTGTTTTTTTTATGCTTTGTTAAAATTTTCTTGTAGGAACAACTTTTTGATAGGAAAGTAATGGAGGAAGAGATGTTTATGTGCTCTCAGTGAACTTCTGAAGGGTCTGGTAAAGTGCTCAGGATTTAAATTCAACACAGTAAATAAAACAACAACTTGCAATAAAATTGTATTCCAGTTCTGGTACTATCTAGCAGCCTGGTTAAAGGCCTTAGTCTGAGTTTTTCTTGGCATTCCCTTAGTGTTAGAGATTTGATTGCATTGAGAGAAATTGAGTTAGAATCCTGACTCTGAAAATGGCACAGGTAGTCCCTTTATCACTGAGTTAGGAGCAGAAGTCTGGAAGCCATATCCTAGGGAGGGAGAAATAATAATGATGAAGCTGCACTTCATAACATACATCCCATTCTCCTTGTTTGCTCTGTGGTACTTGATTCTTCAGCAGAAGTGGATATACCATCCAACATACTGGGGAATGGACTTCTTTCTTCTGCTTGCTTCTGGATTTTTTTTTCTTTTGAAGGAAGGCCAGGTAAGACCTAGAAATGGCCATCACAGAAGGTGTGTTTGCATAACTTTAGAACACAAAAGTCTTTTTAAAAAACAAATATGGGGACATCTACTTGATGAGCTTTAGCAAATGAGTTTGAAGTGTGTGAGGGGTTAATTCTGGCCAAACACCAGTGCACCTACAAAAATCATTTATTCATTTTCTTCAGCTATAGTTAAGCAGAGGAGGGAAAAAGAAAACTCAGAGGGATGAGATAAGGATTAGGAGGAAACACATTAAGGGCAAAACAGGCTCCAAACTTTAAAAGATATAAAGGAAAAAAATTATTAACAGAATTAAAAGAGGATAATGAGAACTAAAATAAACTTTTAGAAGACCTTTCCACCCATGCACTTCATGAATGCACAGGGATCCCCAAGAATTACAGGGAAACAGTTTGTTGTATTATGGTCCTCACCATGGCTTGCAGAAGAATCTCAGCTCCAATGCTCGAAGCATCAAAGCTCGAAACTTCCTCCTCTCCCTCCCTCTTTTTTAACCAACCTTAGTGTCGACATACTGTTCTCCTCATGTATCTTCATTTTTTCCTTTTCTCTGACTCGGGAGAGAATTGGTATTTGTAGGTTCATTTGTTCTGAAGTTCTGTCAATTGAAATATTTTTCATAGAGCTCTGTAGCACTGGAAAGTTGATCTTGTCCAGGCTCCGTGATCAGGGAATTGTTCGCCATGCCTCTCTCTCGGTTGTGTGGTATCTGCAGGCACAGCATAAGCTGCGCTGCCTACCAGCTCTGCTCCATGACTTTTTTTCATGCAGGACACTGGAAGAGAAACACTGCTGCTGCCACTTTTGGCTTTCTGTCTGCAGCATAGCTGGTTAAAAGCAGCTAAGTAAATAAAGTCCATTACGAGTCATGCCAAGAGAGCTGCAGCCACGCCGGGGTCCAGAGGCCCCCTCTGGGAAAGGGGCCCCAGCCGACCCCCTACTCCTCTGTAGAGTGCAGAGAGCAAGAGAACTTCCCCCAGATTTTTTGTCATTAAATGTGTTATCATAGGGGCGTTTCCAGGTTTTCTAATTGGCTTAGCAGTGTGCCAGTTTTCCAAGCTAGCCAGTGATTGGTTTTGCCAGGCACTGAGGAAGCAGCTAGCAGCTCCTCACAGAGAATCACTTCCATAGCTGACTTTTTCCATCTTCACCAAAAATCAATTTTTGCAAAACCAGCACAAGGTGCTATCTTTTTAGGGACCTAATTAGATTCTAAATTATACTTTATGTGTTTTCTGATAGTACAGAGTAACAATCATAGAGGTTTTGCAACAATAAAAATAATTTTTAAAAATTGGTGTGAATTTCCAGCTATTTTTTCAGAAATAATGATTATTTAAAGTATTTCAAATCTGTAACATGGGTTCTAGTTGGTGTGAGAAGAAATAGGACTTGGGCTGGGTTTTCTTTCTGACTTCCGTGTTAGAATAGCAGGCAATATGTTGTCTTGAGTGCAATTTCTTTCAAAAGTGATAGCATCAGAGGCAAACACAAAAGAAGCCTGTTGTTACAAGAGAAGAACTTTGAGTAAATGGCTGCCTCCTTTACAATGCTAGTGTTATTTCCGCATTGCCCACCTCAGTAATTTGTATCTCTTGACAATTTTCACTTCTAAAACTTTCCAAAGAAGCCTTTCTCCTGCCCTTATTCTTACCAGAATTGGTCATCATCTTCAAATAAATTTTTCCAAGTAATGCTGAGGAAGAATAAGACTCTGCTGGCTTGCACATGTAATGCAATTAATAGTGGGTCAGATAACTTGAAGCTGAATGTACTTGCTTTTAGGTGTTGCTGATGTTGGAGACAGGAATGTGAGAGGAACACACAAAGTTCATGCAGCAACAGCTGAAGGTTACTGTTGGGAGTCCGCTTTTACAGGGGCTTCAAATTTCCCGTGCTTACATAACATGATTGGCAGAGGTCATAGCACCGTCCAGCTCACTGGCGAATGGTATGGATGCATTCATGATTCAGTGGGATTGGCTGGGGTCCCCTGTTTGAATTTGAATCCACCCTATCATTATCATACTTGAGGACTTGTCTACACTAATCTCTTATGAGCTAGGCTGGTCAGGTTGGTGTCTGTTATGGCTAATTTTATCTGTGCAGCTACAGACCTGCTGTAGCTGTTACAGTTAGGGTAGGAGGAAGCAGACAAATGTCCAGAAATATTCCTGAGTTCTTTCTTATATCAAATAGATAATACACCAACTTAATGTGTAGGGTTCAAAACTTCTACCCCTCATCTTTAAAGTACAAGTGGTATTCTGATGTCTGCAGTTGTAAGGCAGTAGTAGGATTTATAAAGACCAACTGTTTTGTTACTGTGAAATGGGAATATAACAAGGAAGAGAGGGAGAAGGCAAATTTACCTCATCACATGTATAACCCAGTTGTTATTGTACTTAAAGTTGTGAGCAGGGTAAGCTGTTTAGTAGGTAAAGATTAGGAGTTTTTCTTCATGTTCTCAAAAAACAAAATAACCTATTCGTTTGTGTGCTGGTTTGAAAGCAAAACC